>ML841567.1:14758-36858 GCA_009831015.1 Picea engelmannii | reverse complement strand
TTTTCAAGAGGAAACCCAACCAGGGAAAAAACCTCGTCTTCTTAAGATGTTAAGCAAGCTCCAACTGCGTTACATCTCATCTTTTATGAGCACCAACTCATAGAGGCTACAACCTCTGATTTCCAGCATCAACTGGCTGAGAGAACCAACTCCCACAGAATCCCAGCACCCACTGGGTGGAAGCAGCGACTTCCTTTTTCCTTCAGCACCAACTGAGTGAAGGCACCAACCTTCATATTATACAAGCACCCACTTGCAGAGAAAGATACATACGTCTCCCTAGCACCACCCTACCACCCTTATTTGTCAAAATAAATATTGCTCAAATCAACTAGTTCATTCGGATATAGCTTGCTTACCCTTTCTACTGATCTACTCTACGTTCTTCACTGTCTCTAATCTGCTGCTCTGCTTCACCGTGCTCTGCAGCCCATTCTTAGCTTCTTCTCTGTCGCTCAGATTATCCTCTTCCTTTTCTCACCTGCAGAGCTCTCTCTCTGTCTCATTTTCAACAACACCTTTACTCATCTCTGTTCTAGCGCATTATATATATTCACCACATGCAGAGGTTTTCCTTGCGTTTCTCAACTCCAACTCCAGTTTTCCTTTCTTCCATTCTTTCTTCTGCTTTTCGCATGCCAACATTCTCCCTGATTTTCTAAGCTGGCTCTTTGCATGCCTCCTCTACGCATGCCACATCATGCAACGCTGTGTTACTCCTGTCTTAACTGCCAGTCTATTTTTAGACTGAAAGTCCTTCCGCTTTTCTCAACTCCAACTGCAGTTTCCCTTTCTTTCATTCTTTCTTCTTCTTTTCGCTTGCCAACATTCTCTCTGATTTTCTGAACTGGCTCTTTGCATGCCTCCTCTACGCATGCCACATCATGCAACAAATGTCGTGGCTAAGGCATGCATTTTTATCAATAAGGATCCAGTGCTGTTTCAACATAGTTTCTAGCACTGTGTTTCAGCATATGTGTTTCAACATCTGTGTTCCATCATTTGTGTTTCAGCATCTGTGTTTCAGCATCTGTGTTTCAGCATCTGTGATTCAGCTTCTGTGTTCCAGCATCTCTTGTGCGTGCTCCATAACCAACCGATTTCCATCAATGACAACCTTGACCATCTGCGTCATCTCAGCTTCTGTGTTCCAGCATTTGTGTTCCAGCACCTGTGTTCCAGCATTTGTGTTTCAGCATCTGTGTTTCAACATTTTTGTTTCAGCATCTGTGTTTCAGCATCTGTGTTTCAGCATCTGTGATTCAGCTTCTTTGTTCTAGCATCTCTTGTGTGTGCTCCATAACCAACCGATTGCCATCAATGACAACCTTGACCATATGTGTCATCTCTTCTATAGCCATATTTCCAACAGGGAGTTGGAGATGTCAAGGACTCTCACGATAGGAATCCTGAAGTTGCAAAGTGCGAAAAGACAAAAAGTTGAGCTGACTTCATTTCGGAGTTTCGCAGACTGGGAGGTGGAGTTGTCAAGAAATCTCACGTCAAGAATGTCGAAATCGCGATGTGAGAAATCACAAAGATATCTAGACCGTCGAATCATCTAGAGTGTGGAATGTTGATCCGACTCCATTTCGGAGCTTCGAATACCAGGAGTTGGAAGAGTCAAGTGACGCAACTCTTCATCTCAAGAGTCTCGAGGCGACGAAATGTGAAACACTGAAATCTTGAATCAGGCACAAGGAAGGCCCATGAAGTGTCGAATTCACGACAAGATCTAGACCGTTGGGTCCATAGGACATGTGATGACAGATTGTCATTTCGTCGACTGCAAAGTCAAAGGAACGGGGTTCCCTAACCTCTCAAACTTGCAACAGGAATTCACGACATGAGAAATCATGAAAGGCCGAAATGTGAAATTCCAAAATGATCGGAGCTAGTGCAACCAAGCTCCATTTTGAAGATTCGGATACCGGGACATGGAGCATCAAGAACTAATCTCCATAGGAATGCCAAAGTGTCGAAAAGAGAAATCGCGAAAGAACTATATGGATAAGTTCTCGGTCACCTCTTGTAGTCACATGGTTGAAGAGCTGTAAAGAAAAGCTTGAAGCGGCAAGCTCCTTTTTCAGAGTTTCGAAGATCGTGACTTGGAGAGTCGAGATGCCACACAACAGGATTGTCGAAATGCTGAAATGCGAAACACATTTTGGCTCAGCCTATGGTCATAGCCATTGGTCACATCGGTGGAAGATGGAGGAAGGAGCTAGTGTAGAGAAGCTCCATTTTGGAGTTTTTGGGATCGGGACATGGAGAGTAATGAAATATTTACCATGGGGATCCCGAAATGACAAAGTGCGAAATGGAGAAATGAACGCAAGATTCAATGAAGTCAATTCAACGGTGCATAAGAATTTGAATAAGATCGGAGGGCTATTGTTGCACTTCACAGTGTATTTGCTATAAAAAAATGATGGTTTCTGCCAGAGGATGACCTCATCTATGACAGAGAAGATGAAGAGTCTCAACTGCCAGAGAAGCTGAGGAATCTTGATATAACACCCAATGATGATGGATGCGTGGGTGAAACCGCTAGAGAAGCTGAAGAGTTACCATGATGATCAGGAAGAGCACTCACAATGGGTAGGAGATGCAGAACAGAGAGAAACAACATGGCACACAAGAGATGGGATAGCTATGGAGGAGTGAAGTGGAGAAAACACCCCGATGTGGAGAAGATTGGGAGTGGAGAGGATGCAAGAGCAAGAAGCAGATTGCATGCACAAGGTGCACAGAGACTATAAGAATGTTGAACAAAGAAGAAATGGTAGTTGTTGTTGGGTGTGATTGAGGTGTGAAGGAGGCATAGCATAGTAGCATAAATGTATAGAAGGGGGATGGTGCGATGAAGGGACTTGGCGCAAAGAGCATAAAAGGAAAAAGAACAGAAAGCACAAGGAGTGTGCAGAAGACACTGATGTAGACAAAGCAACGCAATGTAGCAGAACAGTGATGAGACCGGTAAGCCATTGAAGAAATTTATATCACTGTAAAAAGTAGCAAAGATTTATATTTTAGGGTGATAGGGAGGTGCTAGGGAGGACTGTTGCTCTCATATGTTCAAGTGGGTGCTTGAACAAAGAGAGTTGTAGCTTCCATCTAGTTGCAGCTAGAGAAACCAGGGTGGCAAGGTGGTGCAAGGGAGAACTGATGTTCTCTGTTATACAGGTTGGTGCCTGTGTGACTGGAAGTTGGTGCTGGAATACTTAGGGAATTGGTGCTTCCTTCTAGTGGGTGCTAGAGAAACCAAGGATTTAGTTCTTCCTTCTAGTTGGTGATAGAGAATCCAGAGAGTTGGTGCTCTCTGTAAGAAGCATCTTGCAAAATAGAGGTTGTAGCCTCATTATGAGTTGGTGCTCATATGTATGATAATGTAAAGAATGTACATATTACTTATCATATAAATAAGAAGAGGTTTTTACCCTTTATGGGTTTCCTCTAGAAATATATGTCTCTGTGTATCTCATATGTGTGAATGATGATGAATGGTCTATTGCTTACTTCCCTACATTATTGTGATTGTAATTGAGTGATCTGGAAAGAGTTTAAAATAAGTATTATTATTTAAGAAAGGTTACAACTGATCCACCCCCCCCCCTCTCAGTTTTCCAACAATTTTAACATAAATAAAATCCAAAACCCTAACCTCGGAAGATGAAAATCCAACAGCTTTGTGGACCCCGTTTTGGGTAGTTTGGTGTATCAACTTCCCTGGGGCGTAACTTTGGCAAATGATCTATGTTTGGGACACATGATATCTCATTGGAAAGGTATCTATGAGGATATTCATTTAGGGGGGTCAATAAGAGCCTTTGACTATCCTTGAGGTAACCTGCCATGATAAAACATCATTTATTCCCTCAAAGTGGC
Organism: Picea engelmannii; assembly: GCA_009831015.1. Taxonomy (NCBI): domain Eukaryota; kingdom Viridiplantae; phylum Streptophyta; class Pinopsida; order Pinales; family Pinaceae; genus Picea; species Picea engelmannii. The sequence continues at coordinate 32,970 of ML841567.1, read as the reverse complement.
CCCAAAAATTTAGGACCCGATAAACTGTTGAAAATAGTAAGTTACAAAACAACTATTTTGAGCCAGTTGGAATAGGTGGGTGGCCACCGATATCCATTTGGATCAATCCTCCATCCTTAGGAATCAATTTTATCCATTGTGTTGAGTTCCCGGGGGAGAGGGGAAAGAGTTTGTTGAATTTGAATCTTGTGAGTTGCTTGCCTTGTTGGAGAAGTTATGTTGCTTAGATTGTTGAAGCCTGTCACAACATGTCATTGGTGGGGTTGAATCTATTCAACCAACCTATTGTATATTGGCTTGACTGGGCAATGTGTAGGTACCATTGTAGGTGAAGAAACAATATCTTCTTTCTCTTCTACAATCTTCTTATGTTGGAAAGGAAGGTCCTCGGCCAAGGCTACAGTGGTTGCAGTGTCCTTTTGTTCACCTTTTGAATAGATTGTGAAGAAGATGAATTTTTTAGTATGAGATACTACCTTGCAACACTGTTTAGGTGGAACAGTATTCAAAACTACCTCTAGTATCATGTAGAGATGACCCCCTAGAGTAACAATGACACTACGGGGTTGAGACTCATAAATAGCATGGCACTTCCACATATATGGATGGCCCAAAGAAACATCATAGACATCCAGTGGGGAAATATCGCATAATACCTCACCGTTGAAGGGTTGGAATTCATATGATAATAGGCATTGTTGGCTAACACAAAGATCTCGTCAATGGCAAGGCCACCTGATGTTGTATGGTTGCGAGTGTGGTGTTGTTGACAATCCTAGTTGTTTGACGACCTCTGTTGAGATGAGGTTCTTATAGCTTCTACTATAAACAATAAAATGTAGTGGGGTCCCCTTAACCCACATCTATGAATGAAAAATGAACTCCCCCTCTTCAGGATCTACTAGTTCTTTTGGTTGAATTATTGCAATTGCGACAGTAACAGTGGGGTCTGCGTCGATGATTTGTCTTCTCCCATTATTTTTTGAATCAAGGTTCGACTCCTTTTCTTTGATCTCAACCACCAATAATTATTTTGAGTGACATTCATCAGTGTTGTTTCAGGTGTTTTTTTGGAAATCGCACCACTTTATAGTGTCCTTCTTCATCTTTTCGTTACCGTTATTTTCATGTGGCTTGGATTGATTTTCTGGAGATTGGTTGTTAGGGTTGTCTTTACCATACTTTGGTTATTATGGATTTGCAAACCCAAACTCCCATTTGTTCTAGTGCCTAAATTTATGCCTGATTTTGATAGCATATCAATAGGAAACTCCCATTAATGAGATGTCCAGGAAATCCATTTTGGTTTGGATGTACCTATGCAAAGCCCTGCAGTATTTCAGAACCAGATGTCGCTTGGAGTCTTTGACACCCATCTTGGTTTGCAAGGTATGAAATGTATTTGTAAACTCTGGCACTATTTGGCCCCTCTCTTATCGTAGTGTGGTCCATCTCATTTATTGGTCGTCATAGTTACCAACAGGGTAATATTGTTCCTTGACCGCATCCGTAAGTTTTAAACCTGTGAAGTAAAGAAATACATATAGATTCTTAAGCAACAGAAATTAATCAATGGCTCATACACATAGTACATAGAGATTTATACCGGAAACCCTTAACCAGGAGAAAACCTTTGAATGCTTCATTGTATTAATTTAACCATTCACCATACAATATATGTACCATTTTTTTTAGGTATTATGTAGATACCAAAACCCTAATCCCTTAATCCAGGATTAATTTATAAAACCTCTAAAAATAACAAAATCCACTAAAATAGCAAAAACTCGCAAAAAACAAATATCGGAGCAATGCCCTAAACCCCGTCGACTCCAAGCGGTAACCAAGGGGAGCCATACCTGGCCCCCCCTAGGAAACACCTAGTGCACATGACACAAAGAGCACTACTAAAGGGATCGTCAAATGCATTTATCGAATCTGACACGCCCACACACACACGTGAAAAGAATATAACACATTCCCAACATTCTCCTACTTGTTGTTTTCTTTGCATCCAAGGGTCCACAGGACTATATAGTCAACAATCTAGGGTAGAAATGCCCATTGTTACTCTAAAACAGGAGAACTTTTCTGTGCTCATAGAATTTTTTAATGAATCTGCGAAATTCTTCAAAGTGTCAACCTTTTCCAGCAGCACCTTCTTTTCTTCAACCATGTCTCTCACAAATTGATACTAAACATATATATGCTTTGTCCTTGAATGATAAGTTGGGTTCTTTTCTAGGAATATTGCACTTTGACTGTCACAATCTAATCTTACTACTTGTTGTACCAACCCAATACCTAAACACAATATCTGTAACCATACTGCTTCCTTGCTTGCATGAGTGGCTACCATGTATTCAGCTTCTATAGTTGAGAATGCCACTACATCCTGTCTTTTTCTCATCCAACTGATTTCTTCTCCAAATAGGTTAAACACATACCCACTTGTAGATCTTTTGTGATCCATATCTCTGACCCAGTTTGCATCAACAAATCCATGTATATCCACCACTCCATCCAATCCTGGTCTTCCTTGGTAGCACTATCCATAACTGGTAGTGCCACAAAGATACTTGAAGACCCTCTTTACTTTTGTCCAATGCTCCTTCCCTGGTTTTGACATATACCTTCTCAAAACTCCCATTGCATGTGAAATTCCCTATCTAGTATAGACCATTACATACTTCAGACTGCCAACTGCATTGGCATATGGAACATGGGACATGTCCTCTTCTTCTTGTTGTGTCTTGGGACATTGATCTGTAGATAACTTTACACCTATAGGAATAGGAACCTTGATCGGTTTAATTACATGCATTTTAAAACTCTGCAATAACGTCTCAACATATTTTCTTTGATTCAACCATAGTTTCATGTTTGCACGATCTCTTTTAATATCCATTCCCATAATAAAGTTAGCATCACCGAGATCCTTCATGTCAAATTTGGAGGATAGCTGTGATTTCACCCCCTTGGTAACATCCATGTTATTTCCTACCAACAACATGTCATTAACATACAACACTACATAAATGAAGTGATTACCAACCTGTTTGGAATATACACAGTGATCAGCCCTGCTTCTCACAAATCTCAATCCAAGGATGTATGTGTCAAACTTTTGGTACCACATCATAAGTGATTGCTTCAGACCATATAGTGACTTCTTTATCTTACAGACCAGCTCCTTATTTCCCTTCACTACAAATCCTTTTGTCTGCTTCATGTAGATTTCTTCTTCCAGATCCCCATGTAGGAATGTTGTCTTCACATCCATCTGTTCCACTTCAAGATCAAAATCAGCAGCAATAGATAAAAAAAATCTAATAGAAGTTAACTTAGCAATAGGATAAAAAATATCACCAAAGTCAATTCCCTCTACCTGCGAATAACCTTTTGCTACTAACCGAGCTTTGTATTTCTCCACTTTTCCTTCTGCATTAAACTTCTTCTTAAACAACCATTTTTTATAAACATATTTTCTTCCAGCTGGCAACTCAACTATATCCCATGCCTCATTCTTATCCAAGGAATATATTTCTTTAACCATGGCCTTCTTCTAGAGTTTACTATCCTCTGAATTCACTACTTCCCTGATAGTTCTAGGATCATCATCAGTAATAGATAAAGAAAAATTGGAACAAAAATCAGGTGGACTATACCTTTTTGGTTGCCTTCTTTCTCTCAATGATCTCCTCAATACTGGGGTATGAGGTTCTTCTTCTTCTGTTGCTTCATCTTCTTCAGATGATTCAGATTTTGCATCATCCAAATCAAGCTCTATTTTATTAGGTTCATTTTGCGTTGGTAGGAATTCATTTTCTGACACATCTTTTACCTCTCTAAAAACAACATCCTGATTGTAAACAATCTTCTTAGTTTATGGGTTCCAAAGCTTATAACTTTTCACACCATATTTATAACCCATAAAGATACACTTTTCAACTTTATTATCTAGATTACATCTATTTTCCTTTGGAACATGTACATAAGCATCACAACCAAACACTTTGATATGTTCAAGAGAGGGTGTCTTACCATTCCATACCTCGTGTGGATTTTTATCATCCAACGCTGATGAGGGTGATCGATTTACCAGGTAACATGCAGTACCCACTGCCTCTGCCTAGAATTCTTGTCCTAACTCAGCACCACTAAGCATGCTCCTTGATTTTTCCATTAGTGTCTTGTTCATCCTTTCTACAACTCCATTCTATTGAGGTGTGTATGGAGTAGTCTTCTTCCATGATATACCACACTTCTTACAGAATTCTTCAAATTCATTTCCGCATAATTCCCCACCATTATCTATTCTCAATACCTTTATTTTATTCTCTATCTAATTTTCTACCATATCTTTAAACTCTTTAAATTTATCAAATACCTCATATTTCCTTCTAAGAAAATAAATCCATGTGTTCCTTGAGAAATCATCTATGAATGAAACATAATACATATATTTACCTAGTGATGGAACAGGCACAGGTCCAAACAAATCACTATGTATCAACTCTAAGATCCCCTTTTCTCTTGTAGAACTAGACGGGAATCTTACTTGATTTTGTTTACCATATATGAAATGTTCACATAAATCAAAATCTAGAGTGCAATTAGACATACCTTCAACCATACCTTTACCGTGTAGTGTTTGAAGGCCCTTTTCTCCAATATGTCCCAGTCTTTTATGCCACATCATGGTCTTCTTTCCAGGGACAATATTGGTCTTCTCTTATTTATTTCTCTACTCAGGGACAAAAGAATTGTTACACCCATTAGTATAAGTGCTTCCCAACAAATTGTAAAGAGTCCCACACCGAATTCCCCTTATCAACACCATTGCTCCTCGTACCATCTTGCAAGTGCCCTTTCCCAATACAGTATCCACTCTTGCATCATCCAAACTGATTACAGATATTAGGCTCCTGGATAGTTTTGGAATGTGCAGAACCCTAGGGAGAGATCTAATCCTTCCATATTTTAGCAGCAAATTAACCCTTCCACGTCCCATGATTTTGGTTGTCAATTCATCTCCGAGGAATACATCACAACCATCGTATTTTTAATATTCACATAACCACTCCCTGTGAGGAGTCATATGGTATGATGCACCTGATTCGATCAACCATACATCACAGTCTGTATGTGTACCTGTATATTCCAGGTAAACATCACCTCCTTCTTCAGTGGAGGTTTTTTCCTCTGTGGATAAGGTACTATCAGATCCCATTGGTTTATCAACCTTCTTAGACTTGCAATCTTTCTTATAATTCCTTGTTTTACCACACTTCCATCATTTCCTCAAATATTTTCCTAGATAATTAGATCTACCTGTAGATTTAGATCTCCCACCCCCGAAGACTTACCAGGATTCTTGTCTTGAGTACGACCTCCTACAAATAAATCTTTTGTGCTATGACCATCCATGTTTTTTTTCCTCATCTCTTCAGATAACAAGGATGAAACTACATCCTCATACTTTAATGTAGATTGAGTGGTACTACCAATTGCTACAACCAGATTATCCCAAGAGTTTGGAAACTAACATAACAAAGTAATACACTTATCTTCTTCTACAATCGTGATATTCACAAAGACAGGTTGACTTACCAGAGTATTAAAGGAATTTAGATGTTCTATCATAGAATCTCCATATTCCATCCTAAGATGATACAACCTCTTTCGAAGAAACAACTTGTTTACCAGGGACCTTGATTGATACAAATTCCCTAACTTATCCCATAGTTCCTTGGCTGTAAATTATCCCGAGACATTCAACAACACTTAATCTGCCAGGCAGAGTTGAATAGTACTCCTTGCTATTATATCCAACTTCCCCCAATCTTCCTTCGACATACCTATAGGTGGTGTACTAGCATTTTTTGTACTAGTAGGTTGTGTACCAGTCGTCTGTGTGCCAGTAGGTTGTGTACCAGTAGGTTGTGTACCAGGATCCACAACAATCCATTGTTCTTTGTCTACAAGAAGGTCCTCCATCTTGAGCTTCCAAAGCTCAAAGTTTTAACAGTTGAAATTCTCTATCTTGATTCTATAAGAGCTCTCCATTACTCTTTCTACACTCTAACAACCACTGCAAAATCTCCCACTAAACCTAGGTTTATCACAGACCCAAGATAATCTTGATCTATAAAGACAGAGCCAAACCCTCAGCAACAAAGGCATCCCTCTAAAGATAAAAACAAGCTATAATACCACATGTACGTTTTAAACCTGTGAAGTAAAGAAGTGCATATAGATTCTTAATCAAAACAAAAATTAATCAATGTCTCATAAACATAGTACACAGAGATTTATACGGGAAACCCTTAACCGTGATAAAACCTTTCAACACTTCATTGTATTAATTTCACCATTCACTGTAAAATATATATACAATGTTTTTAGGTATTTCATAGATACCAAAACTGTAATCCCTTAATCCGGGATTAATTTAGAAAACCTCAAAAAGAGCAAAAACGCCCAAAAATAAATGTTTGGGGCATTGCCCTGAACCTTGTTGGTTCCGAGCAGTAACTAGGGGGGGGCATACCTGCCCCCCCCAAGGAGCACCACCCGATACACATGACACAAAGAGAACTACTAAATGGATCATTAGACGTAGTTGTCGAATCTGACGTGCCCACACACACACATGCAAAGAATATAACACATACCCAACAACATCCACAAAAAAATCCCAAATGGGATCGACCCCATATATTCTAGAATCCTTAGTGAAAATTTTCTCTGAGTAAGTTTCCCACCAATGTTTCACATGGGGGAGAGCCTTAAGGAGTGTGCAATTGATATTTTCCCTATCATAAAAATTGTGAACAAAGAAGTACCCTTCTAGCAGATTTAACCATTTTTCTAGGGCTTCTACATCTATATGACCTTAAAATATGGGAATATAAAAATTAACTTGTACCTTGAAAGGAGATATGATTCCAAATTGGTCTCTTGATGAATACGTGCATGCTACTATCGACAGGCGTTGAAGGATGTGGGAAAAATCCTCCATTATTTCATCCCTATGTCGCGTGAGAGCTTGCTCCAGCAACAGATTAATAGAATCTTTTGCTCCGTCATTTTTCTTTTCTTCCGCCATGGAGAGTTTTTTTGGAATGAAAGAGTGATTTTCCTCAAGAGATACAATCCCAAGACCCCACTTGATATACTCGAACCTTGTCAGGGATGTGCACTAAAAAATGATCAAGAGCAGCCTGCTCTGATACCTCTGATCTGAATTATTTTTGACACAAAATGAGTGGAGATATAATAAAGAAATGTATAGAGATATATCAGATTTCAAATAATATAATAAATATATATCATATGTATATAACAAGATGCATATATATATAGTAATACACAATTTCTATTAAAGAGTTAAATGTACAGAACTGTAAAATTATAGAGTGAAAGACTCGCTAGAATGGTGGCAGCTTATCTCTGAGAAGAGATGTGATGGATATGCTCATTCGCAAGAAGATGATTGTTACAATGAGTCTTTAAAGGCATTTTTAACATAAATAAAATCCAAAAACCTAACCCCAAAAGATGAAAATCCAATAGTTTTGTGGACCTCGTTTTGGGTAGTTTGGTGTATCAACTTCCTGGGGGCATAACTATGGAATACTATCTTCATTTTGGGCACACAATAGCTCGTTGGAAAGGTATAAATGAGGATATTCATTTAGGGGGATCAATCATAGCCTTTGGATATCATTTAGGTTCTTGATCAAAAAAAATCATCGTTTAGACCCTCAAAGTTTCCCTGGAAGTTTAGGACCTGATAAACTACTAAAAATAGTAAGTTTCCAAAAAACTATTTTGAGATAGTTGGAATAGGTGGATGGGGCCAACAATATCCACATGGATCATCCTCTTATCTGGTAGATATTCCACAAGGTCACTTTCTCCTTGTAGGATGGGATGTTCCCACTTGGGCATTTGTTGTGGCTCATCATCTGTATTCCCATCATCCATATGTCCATCACCTTTCAAATCTGATTCAAAGCTTAGATATGAATTATAACTTGGATGTGTCGATTGATCATCATAGATTTTAGTATAAGAGGATCTGCATGCATCTCCTGAGATGCATGAATTTGACCATTCCATGTGAAGTTGAGTTGTTGCATGTACCTAAAATTTAGATTACCAAATCTCTCGTGCCAAAATATAATATCATCATCAAAATCAGTCAATAGAAATGAGGAATCATATTTAGAAATAAAATTAGAGAATGTATACAACTGAGACCGGTGATTGACCTCACTAGCAAAAATCTTGGAGTTGTCATGCATGTCATATATGGTCACAGAATCTGGTGTGATTTCCACCCTTTTTCTTGTGCCTAATTGTGTTATCTGATAGATAGAGAGTAGATTCATGGAGAGTTTTGGAACATGAAATACATTCTCAAAACTTCCATGTTGGAGTTCTACTCTCCCTTTCCCAATGACCTCTACTAGAGTATCATCACCCATGAGGATGGGAGAACCCATGCTAGCAGTTAAATATGCGAAGACATCTTTTATGGATACCATGTAATGGTATGTACCTGCATCTGAAATTCATGTAGTGGGAGAGGAATGAATAACAATAAAAGTATGAGAATTACCTCATTTTTTTGGAACTTGACCTTATGGCTTATTATTGGTAGCCTCAGGAATGTGTTCCCAGATATTATGTTGCTGAAGTACTTTCACCATCATATCAATTTGTTTCTTCATGCATGTTGATTCAGGATGATATTCGTGATTGCAGTAACCACATTTTGTCTTCCCTTTATTTTCCTTTCGACCTTTGGAACCTGAGGATCCATCAGATGAATTTCCTTCCTCCTTTTGCTCAGAATGTTCCTTTCCCTTTCCTTTCTTCTTGATCTTCAGATAAGATTTTTTGATGCCATAATGCATAGAAAGTGCATCCACCTTGTAATCCTTGATTAAGCCCATTTGGATTATCTTGTATTTATCATGCGTTATGGACTCAATGAACTCTTCCATTGTAGGCATAGTCCATGTTGATCCTGAAGTGTACCTACCTGAATGGAAAGTAGAGATAAACACAACATATTATGGACCAAGGTTTTCCAAAATATAAAGAACAAGCTACTTTTCTTGTGTGGATTTGTAAACACCACATCCCTTTAACTGAAGAAGAAGGGATTTGAACTTCGTAAAGAATTCTTAAATATTATCAAATATTTTTGGATCCAAATAATTCAACTCTACCTCAAGAATATGACCTCTCATCTTATCTGATTTTACAAAGAGACCAACCAATGTGGTCCAAATACCATTTAAAGAAGTACAAGCATCAATATGAAAGCATAAATTGGTAGATACTAACATACAAATAAGACCATGATCCTCATCCATGTGGCTAAAATAATTGGATTTCTCAATTTTTTATGTAGATTTCAACCTCTATATCCATTATAAATCGGTATAAGCCTCGATTCCTGATATGATTCTCTATCCTTGGCTTCCAATCAAAATAATTATATGGCGTGAGAATAACTTGTGTTTATTCCATCCTTCCTAACTAAATCTCCTCTTGAACCTGCAAATGATTATACGCCTTGCTTCTAGCAACCTATGAGCTCTGATACCATGTGAAGTTTGGGTGAAAACCATAAAACCATTTGTTGGTTTATTATTTATATGTATAAGTTTATAATACGCTTGATTGACCCAGGGTTCTTGTCCACTGGGGTTCCAACAAAACCTCTAAAACTATCGGCCCTCCTTTTAAACTAGAAGACAATGTAATGCAGAGAATGCACTGCGCAGTCTCACTCGAGATAATCTTAATGGGTGGCTACAATACTCATTTGTTTGCAGCCCAGAATTGAGTGGACATATGGGAAGTGTGCGCTGAGAGTTATATTTTAACTTATTAATGAGATAAGATTTCATTCACGATCATGCATGGAATATAATCAACTCATTCATTTAGCATATAAAAAACTATTGAAGATAGTAAATAAACAAATGCATTCAATCACATAACACAAGTTTTATCATGGTTCACCCCCTCCTGGGCTACGTCCACAAAGATCTGGCTCTCAGGCTCTTTTATTATAGCAGTTCCAAAACCATAGCGCCGCGTGCTTTACAACACCTTTCATATGGGTCCAGATCTATTGTGAGGCGGAATAGATCGTACCAGGCTCCTTAGCCTGTGATCTAACCCTCAAGATCTGCCCTCCTTATTCCTCTCTAGTTCAACGACTTACAAAATTAGGTCATATAGAAAAATATTAAAACTAGTTATCAAAACAGGACTCCTCCTCTAGACTCTCTATATCCGGTTTACTCTAGTCTCTACTCTCTCGTTTCTCTCTCTGACCTAGGTATTCATATTTATATGTTTTTGTCTTTCCAGCCATTACAATGTATTGCAAAAAACCTAAAACTAACTTCGTTAGGTCTTACCTGCATGTGTGTGTGTTCCTCTTCCTTCCAAATGTTTATTTCCTCGTGCATGCCTTCTTTCCCAAAATACCCTTTCTTTCCACTTTGGCCTGCTTCCAACAGGCCCCCAACACTAACATGTGGCTCATCCTGAGCCACGTAACCTTTGTGAGCTTTGTCGATATCCCTGTTGATCATCTAGCACTTTTCCCTGAGCTTCGTTGCTTGTGTTTGAGCCTGCGCAGTCTTCTCCTTGAATGTGTCCATTTTATGTACTGCAATATCATCGTTGATCAACCCTGCACATTCTGCCTGGGTCTATGCCATATATGTCTTGTCTTCCTCTACCTATGTAATGACCTCTTCTAATCTCTCTTGGAGTGGTTCCATTTGATAATGGCACTCCTTTTTTTGCATCTATGCAATGATGAGTTCGGCCGGCAGTTTCTTCATATCTTGTGCCCCTTTGACGTGCTCTCTGATGGACATTGTCTTTTGCCTCTACTTGAGGTCTTGGATAGTTGTGATTATACTTTCTTCTTCCTTGTCCCACTACTGGACCTGTTGATCCTCTTCCAGCTTCATCCATAGTTGTGCTTCTTTGTTGAATAGGTCAGCTACTGCGCGGACCTGTCATTCTATATTTTGTATCTGATTTGTTTCCTCTTGCTTCCTTTTCTCCCTTACCTTCGGTGGAGTGGTAGGTGTGAGTTTCTCATGGATATTCTCGATCTCTTGTTGATATTGATCAATTATCTGCACAATCTGATCAATATTCTCTATTTTTGTGAGTTCGGCCTTCTGCACGGTCTTTGGAATCTTCTCGTAAGCTCTGGCCACTTTTTGTTCCAATCCGTTCATGTGTTCCCTCTCCTCTTTGGTCTCAAGCTTGGTCTACTCATATATCAATTCCAGCTCATCCCATTTATCCGTTACCTATTATAATTCAGATGTGTCTGTGTGTGCATGAGATTGTACCTCCTGGGTAACACTAACTTGTAGTTTATGTAGAGACTTGGATGGTATCTGCGGCAATACCAATTGTAATTGAGATAAGTCCTTTAGGGGTTTTTTCCCCATGATCTCTCCCATGCGCAGCATGTTGGGTGTAATGTGAAACATTGCAATTGACTGCGGTATTGTGTGGACTATATCTCGTTCAATTTCTCTAGGTTCTCCTCATGTCTGTGACATTGATGGGCCCATTTCTATGCTTCTATTGGTTTCCTATGTGTCCCCAATCTGTTTGAGGAGTTGTCACATGTCTACTAGCTCCTCTTGAATCTTATCCTTGTGGCACACAAAATTCTCAAAATATTTGGATGTGCGATCCTTAACCATTTAGGCTATCATTTTTTAATCATCCTTCGTGATTGTGTACTCTGGACGTGTTCTCTGTGCCTTCATTTTCTTGCGCGCTCCCCCCGTCTGAGTATCTAGTCGCTTAGTCAAGCCCGACTCTTGTGGATTAGGACTTGGTATCATCCCCTCCGTTGCCTCGGCCTGTTTCTATTGTACTTTGGGTGCCTTTGTACTATTATTCTTATTCCCTTTTTGGGTTCCTATATTGGATGTCCCCCCTTGGGTCTGCTTCATTTTGGTCTGGCCCATCCTTGGTTTCTTAGGCACTGTGACTTCCTGGGGCTATGTCTGTTCCTACCTTGCTTCTTTGATATGTGTATGTTCTTTCCTTGCCTCCTCCTCCTCTGCCCTGCAGGTATGTCTTGAGTGAGAACTAGAATTCTCCAATCATCTTCCCAATCCTTGATAGCCATTTCTATGTCACCCTCTATGATGCAATAGCGTAGTTGTAGCCATTGCTTGTTGGGATCCTTCCATGCTTGGATCCACATCGCATGTCGAGTAGCCTTGAAGTTAGGTATGTCTCGATAGTATGCAACAACATGTAGTGTTATTCTCCATAGGTTGGCTATGGTCTCTTGTAGGTCATGAAGGTATACTTCAAATATAGTTGCATTCATCTTCCTGTGCCTAGCGTTCGAAGTAGATGCAAGAGATAAGTATCTTGCTCTATGATTGGGTTTGGATCTGGTGGAGAAAAATGCATATTTTGGTTCCTTCCATCCCATAATGGCTATCAGCATGATCAACCATGAGTAATGAAATTATGTTCCCATATCCTATGCATCCTTGCAGTCATCCAGAAATAGATTCAAAAGATAATAGGCCCAGCTGACAGGGGTTCCCTTGGCACATTGTGTTGCAACTGTGACAACCCCAGCCGGGACTTCCTCCTTGAGGCATTTTCTAAGCATCTTGTAGGCCATGATTTTTATGGCCATTTTTGTCATGACGTCACTGATCCATTTGATAATTATTTTGCGCGTCCCCCTTTCAGTGTCGTATTTCTTTCTCATCTCCTCAACGAGTGTTTTCTCCTTTTTATTATCGTTGAGAAATTGTGCGAGATCCATGCCCCATGATGGAAGCCCTGTGATGTGCGCAATGAGCTCTACGTCTATTGAGACGAGATTGTCCAACCATATATCTCTGCCATGTGTGACCACCATCAATTTTTTGACACAACTATTGGCATACTTTCCTCTACCAAAGTGTGGTAGTTCTAGAAGACCTAAAATCCCCATTTTTTCCAATCCTGCTGCCCACTGGAGTGGTTGATGAACCAATTCCCCAAATATATCCAGACCCACAGTTTGTAAGTAGACTTGCTTCACAAACTCTGGGAACTTTTATTTGTCCATTAAATCATGGTCTGAATACTTTAGTTTTCTACATATCCTAACAAGTATGCTTTTACCCGTACCCCTTCTGGTGTGTGCGACAAAAAAATTATTGTTGTGGGTTGTTTGCGTGGTGACCTAGGTACTGTGTGCTTGTCCTTTCATGGTGGTAGCTGACTCGAGGTTCCAGCCTCCATTGGTCACTCTTCGGCATAATATTCTAGTTGGCTCATGACATCTTCCACTGCTCCCTCCTGTGGGTGTTCCGACATGGTTGTCTATGATTTCTTTGGCTCATCCGCTGCTTCCTAATTTGGAGCCATCCCATTGACTCTGGGGGATTCTTTAGGTTTTTATGGTTGCGCTTGACTGCCTGTGTCCTCATTCTATCGGCCCTACCCCTCTTTCGACATATCCACATCCATGCCTGCTGGTTTTTTCTGTTGGGTTTCCTCCACAATGGGTGTGGGGTTTAATGGTGTTGTATCTGGTGATGGGATTTCATCCACATTGATGACTTCTGGCCATTTTTATTCACTTTCCTGCAATTGTATTTGTGTTGTGGTCCTAACTCTAGATTTTATAGAAGTCTAGCTCAAATCTGCTTGTTTTGGTGGTGCCATGTTGGAAACTCCGGTCGTTCACCAAGATCAGTGGCCTCTACAACCTCTGTAAACTTCGCTATGTGCTTCGTATGCTCTATCGCTCTCTGCCTCTTTCAATTTTTGCAATAAGTTTTTTTCTCCCGCGTCCTTACATTGTATCGGTGTCATGTGAATCTTTTTGAAGACATTACATTTATGGACGATTCAATGAACCTCTATTTCTTTCATACTTTCCATTACTCTCCCTTGCCATCTCCAGTTGGCGTGATTAATGTGGTGTCCCTTCGATCATTTTCGACATTCAATTTTGCATGCTTTCGTCATTTAGTACTTCTTTTTTGTGTCCTTACTTTCCCTGCTTGTTTTTTTTTTGAACTGATCATTGGCCTTTTCTTTGTCAGGTTTGTATTCCTAAGTGTGCATGTTCCTTCTCCTTTTGGTGCATTGTACCTCCATTGGTATCATTTAATATCCTACTCTCTCTTCTTCTTTTTTCTTTTTTTGCATGGTGACTTTCAAGTTATGGGTGGTCGATTGTCCTTGTACAACTTCATTCGGCCCCCATTGATCATCCCTCTGAGTTATGTTCCTCATAAGTCTTTCAACTATACATCTCCCCCATCTATGACAGTTTTTACTTCATACGACCCTAACTAGTGCATTCTGAGTTTTCCTAGATGTTGAATGGATTTGTTGTCATACATCAATACTAAGTCTCCTTCCTTGAGAGTTTTCTTCTTGATATGTCTATCATGCCATGCTTTGTCTCTTCCTTTCTGAACTTGATGGTGGAACCCTGCTAGGATCCGATCTTCCTCTATTATCAAAAACTGATTCATCATGTCCTATACTGTGCCTCGTTCTGTCATGTGCGTAATCGTTTCTACGTGCAAATTGGGTACCAAAAATTCTAATGGAACCACTACTTCTTGGTTGTATACCAATCTAAATGGCGTGTCTCCTATCAATTTCTTGCATCTGGTTCTGTATGCCCATTATATTGTTGGTATTTTGAGGTCCCAATCATCCCTGTTGACATTACAGATCTTTGTCAGTGCATTCTCAAGTGTTTTTTTAAATGATTCTATTGTTCCATTCTCCTTTGGATGATATCATGTGCTATTTTGATGATGGACTTCAAATTCTTCATACATATCCTTAATAGTGTTGTTAATGAAGTGAGTGCCTTGGTATCATCCTCTGACAGACATCCCATCTCTGGCAGTACTCCTTTGAGTCTCTGTGAATGGTCGGCCACCATAGTCCTGCGTGAAATACATTCTGCGTGGTATATTTTCCTGCATAATGTCCTCATGTTATTCCCTCATGGGCTTCTGTTAACACTCTTGTTATTTTTTGTTCTAGCACATATCTTCACAAGATTCTATCTACAACCATTTTGTATAAGTGTCCTACGATCAGTTGATAGTCTGGGGCTCAGAATACAAGGTTTTTCTTATGTGTGGTGTTATATTCCGATGGTGCAGTACCTGTACTTAAGTACTAAACTATATCTGTAAAGTATTCGTCATCAATCTGGACGAAAAATAACTGTGTCCAAAAATTTGTCCTCTACATTTGTAGGTTCTTCTCCATTTGTGACCCTTGATAGGTGGTCAGGTCTTGCATTCAACTTTTCTGGCTTGACTATTACTTCAAAATCAAACTCTTGAAACAGTAGTAACCATCGAAAGATTCTCCCCCCCAACACTGGCTTGTTGACTAGGTATTTATGGGTTGACTGATCTGTGAACATCTTAAAATGTTTTCCCAATAAGTAATGTCTAAATTTATGCAGTGCGTAGACCATATCTAAGCCTTACCTATCTGTGGTGTTATAGTTTTTCTCTTATTCTGATAATTTTATGCTCACAAATGCTATAGGATGATCCAAATATCCCACTCTTGGTTGCACCAAAACAGCTCCAAGTGTTATGACTGATGCATCTACATGTACATGGAATGTCTTCTCCCAGTCTAGAAATACTAGTACTGGTGCGGTGACCATATTTTCTTTTAGCGTATCCAGACCATGTTGACAATATTCATTCCATTGACACTTTGTATCTTTCCTTAACAGTTTCTCCATTGGCGCGGTAATCTACGCGTACCCTTTGATAAAACATTTGTAGTATCTTGTGTGTCCCAATGTCGCTCTTAGTTGATTGATTGTCTTTGGTGGTGGCAAGTTAACAATTACTGCAATCTTTGTATGATCTACTAGTAAGCCTTGTTTGCATACTATATGGCCCAATAGTATCCCAAACAGTGCTCCAAAGATACATTTCTTGATTTTTAATGATATCTAGCACTTCCTGAATCTTTATAACATTAGACGCAAGACCTCTACATGGTCTTTCAATAGAATATAGATTGTCCAATCGTCCAAGTATACCTCTAGAAAATGGTGGATAAACTCCTTAAATGTAGCGATGACTACTCTGGAAAATATTGTTGGTGCATTCTTCAGTACAAATGGCATGACTGTGTACTAGTAGGATCCTCATTCTGTAGAAAACGTGGTCTTGTATTTGTCTTCATGTTATATCTTGATCTGGTGGTAACCTGAGAATCCATTAGTGCATGAGTAAACTTCGTGTCCTCCTACGTTTTCCAACATTTCATTCGTGAACAGTGTAGGGAACAGGTCATGTAGGCATGCATCGTTCAACTTCCTCAAGTTGACACATATTCTTATGCCACCTTGTTTTTTCTCTTGAACTACCATTGGGCTTGTCCATTCTGATTCTTCCACAGGTTCTATGATTCTGACTTCAAGCATTCTATTGATATCAGCTTTAACTTCCTGCTTATATATCAGGTTTAGTCGGTATGGTCATTTTTTTATCGGTCTTGCTTCAGCTCTAAGGGGTATCTTCATTTCTCCTAGCTCTCCTACTATGCCCTTCATTTCTGTAAATGTTGTGGGGAACAGGTCCCTGTACAAGCGTAGTAACTTTGTTATGCTTTCTACTGTTTCTCATCCCAATAGTCTCCAATGTTGGCCATTATGGGGTTGTCAACTGTCCCAATGTTGACTTTATTCACCTTGATCGACGCTAAAATCACTTTTAATTCTAGAGGTGTACCTGCCACTCCTCTTTCACCTTTTTCTTCCTCGATATGAATATCACACAGATTGTCTTCATCTGGTGCATCTTCTTGCACATGGTAGCATGACAAAAACTCTTTAATTGTCTACATGTTCTGTTGTTTTTCTTCTGTTATGAATTCGACTTATGGTTCCTTAATTAATATCACCCCTCTTATCTACTTAAGTGTTGCATATATGTTGGGGTTCTCATGCTTGAATGAGAAAGTGACTGGAAAATATTGTTACAATATCGTCCAACTCATATCTCCTCTGCACAGTTCTTGTTCTGTATACCAGTTTTCTGGTACGCCCTCTAAGGTATGTATGAAATGATGAGTCCATTCCTCTAGGGGTGTCATTTTCCACAGCGTTCAACACTTCTCCAAGTGTTCCACAGGTGCCCCCCATCCATTATACTTTTGTTGCTTATTGATTTTATGTTCTGTGCCAAAACTTATGCACAGTAACCGCTTACATTGGTACCAATCTGTGATTTTTCCTTTGTGTTCACCCCACCATCCTGCAAGTGTGGCCTTGAGTGCTATATCGAATGTTAAGAGTCTCTAATTTTATAACACTTCATCCTCGTACTATGCCAAGAATACTTCTAGATTATTCACTTTGTGGAAACTGGGTGGTTCCCTTATCTTCGTGCCTACCCATCTTACTACGCGGTCTATTCTTTCGCACCTTCTTGTGGAAACTTCATGTAGCCTTTGTTACTCATTTTCTAAACCTATATCTGAGTTTGTCACACATGAAGTAATGCTCTGCCAACTTCATATCCCATCCGTAGTTGTATTTACGTAATCCTCATCATGTGCAATTGTTCTATACAACTGGTTTATTTCCTCTAAGTCTAAGAAAGGAGGTTCTACAAACATTTCCCCTTCTGATGGGTCCAATGGTGCAATGACCCTGTATTCTCCTTACTCAAATGTCATTTTTCATTTCTTTACATTGATTATTTCTTGGTTATCAAATGCCCAATCCAAGCCAAGAAATGTTGGATATGGTGTTGTGTCATCCACTATTTCAATCACTTCAAAGTTTTCTTTAGTGCACACTCCATCCAAGTCTACTGTCACTCCTTTCAGTCTACCAATTGGTAGGACTCTATGTTGGTTTGCTAGTTTCAGTTGAATAGGTGAATATCCTAATGTGGGCTCTCCCATGCATTTCCATGTCTTCTTTGGTATTACATTGACTTCATATCCTATATCCAGTATGATATCTCCCATGTTGAAGTCTTTGATGTTGGCATTCAACCTGAATTCCCTACTTGTTTTTCTCCTTGTATGTAGGTGATTGACTATTTTTTGTTCTAATTTTCCTTATGTCTCTGTGCTACATATTTCTACTATATTTTTCAATATTTTGA
>ML841565.1:45018-56316 GCA_009831015.1 Picea engelmannii | reverse complement strand
TTGAGCATCTTCTTATCTTGTTGTCTTATTCATTCATTGAATAAGGAGTTACATGACTAACCTTGGTCTACACCTAAGACACAATCGCCATCATACTCTCTTGTTTTACACAAGAACAACCACGAAGCCAATTTGGCTTGCATATACATGACCAACAACCTCAACATAAACATCAACTTATTACAATTACAACACACATTATTCATAGGATTTACAGCATGATAAACCCTAAATCATGGCACCCAAAAATGATTACAGGTCCACATAGATGATTAGTTGCAATCCCGCAAATCTCAAGATTATGTTACAGTCGACTACCAGTCAGTTTACCCCTCAACTTCAAAGTCGGCCTCTAGTCGGTTTCCACTTCACCTCGTGTCAACCTCCTATTGATTGACCTTTCTGTTTTCCCAATTGATCACTTCAACCTTGGACTTCCCGATCGATCACTTTGACCTTCGACTTGACCATCAACTCGACTTCACTTGTCAATCAACTTATCCCCTATTTGATCCACCTCAACTAGATAGTTGAATGACTATTCTTTCACTGCAAATAAGGTAACAAGCCAACACTAGTGTTCCAATTACATATCTGTCAATTAAAATTTGTGTTAAAATCAAGTTTAATTGGTATTAATGAATAATTAATTCTCTTTTGAATTTATTATAAACTCCATGTTATTAACCATTGTTTCAAGCGTAGAATTAAAGGAGTTTATCTCAATTATGCCAAATCTCCAATACATATTACATAATTATTCTAAATTCAAGTATCATCAATATGTCTGAAAACAAGTTTAAGGGATTCTGTGTTTTACTATGCCAAGTGAAGTCTGTAAAGTTTATAGTTTGAAAGAAGAATTTGTAATATGTAGGAATTAATGATTGAGCATTAACTCTATAATTTATTCATTATTATCAATATCAAAATCTTTTATAAAAACAAGGGACTTAGCTTAGTTCACTTGTATACAAAATTCCAATTATAATATTAATGGTGAAAATGACAATAAATAAATGTTATAGAACCAATTTCATAAATCCTATAAAATTTCAATGTTTGCTTCATCATAAGTTTATTTGTTTTAATATTATATTATTGTGACTTATAACAAAATTGTATAGTGAGTTACACACACATTATGCAACAAACACAACTTTTTGCACTTTGTGAAAGTTAAATGATTGTTCTTACATACAATAGTGATTACAAGAGGTTAACATAGGGAGGGGTGTTATAAATATTTACAAATATTGACTTCCTATTCTCTAAAAAATGGAATCATATAAAATTAACATAAAAGCATATAATGAGAATATCATTGTGAGAAAATCATAAATTAAGTCTCGCTCTTAAGAACTAAAATTGAAGTATACCATTGAAACTTTGGAATGTACTATGAGGCTTTATAATAGAATAGTAGTTCATATACAACATTTTATGTTCAATATTCCTAAAACATGTTGAACTCCATTCACTCCAAAAACATAAAAACCCCTTCCCCTTTGGTAAAGGCTAATGAATATTCTTTCTTGAATGTTTCTAGAGTTGTGGTTTGGAAAATTTGAACTTACAAAGCTCTATAGTAATTTCGGTTTTCTTTGCTCTATTTGGCATTCATTATTAATGTTCTTTTTTACATTTACAAATGAATTTTTGATATCATGGTATTCATGTGCATGGTAAAAATAATAGTTTGTTTTTAGGTGACTACTTTCATTAAATCCCTACACTTATCAAAATTATGCATTTGTTTTTATTATTTCAGTGAATACTTGTTGTGTCCAATCATAGTTCTATAACATTCTAGATCACACTAAAATGAATGGAATGGTGATGCAATTCTTAGTTCGGTTCATTCAAAGGAGCATTAGCACAACCATCATGGGCGATATTGAATAAAAAAACCCATCGTTACCATATGTCATTCTTATATATGAAGACAAATCTCCAATTAAACCTTTGAAAACACATTACAAAACGTTACAAAAATGCTAACAATGTTGATGAACATTCATATTCAGAACTAGTGAGTACATGAAGTCTAATTCAAATCATGTCATTTTTTAGCCCATCCTTCCAATTGTAATTTATTAGCTAATTCTTCAACATATAACTTTTGGCAATACTACAATGATAAAATTATTAGATGTTTGTACAAGCGTATTAGAATATGAAAGACAAGTCGTACAAAAACATTGGTATAGTTGCAAACATTCTATTGATCAATTGAAGATAATATGTTTCAAGTTGCAAAATCCTAAACCTGGAACCCTATCAAGAAAATCCTTAATTATTTTAAATTTGTAAAATAAACCCTAAAAACAAACACTGGGAGGAAGAGCCATACCTTACAAACACTTAAAATCCATTCCAAACTTTGTAACCATGTCTTGAAAATCACAACTTGGGGCAACTAGTTAAGAATAAATTGAACCCCAAATTATCCTCCATTGAGTATTGAGTATTGTAAGAAGAGTACAATTATAAAGACATAATTGCAATGGGTATTTGCATACCTATATTTTTCATCATCACAAGGATGATCCCATATACTTTCCTTGGTGTTGAATTGTAATAGTAGACATCATCATCGATTGTAACACAAAAAAAAAATACATCTAGTTTAGACAACAACCTTAAGGAGATATTGATCGTCTAACAATCTTTAGTACTTATAACAATGTTGATGAATTTGGCCTTAGTCTCGACCTTGAATATGAATGGTTTTTGTAGAAATGTAATGAGGAAATGAGTTCCTTTGCCCACACTTTCATCCAACATTCCTCTAAAACTATAATAAAAAACTGCATTATGGCCTCCATCCATTATGTAGAGAGATACCTTCCTGATGCTTCCTCCTAACCATAAAGAAATTATTGTTTTCTCTATATATGTAAACAAGATTGAGCATATTGTGTTCCTCATTTTCACTTGGAATGCATATTCTTAAACCATTGGTTTTCCTCTCTCCTCTAATCACTTTAGTTCCTTGAACCCAGAGATTGTTTAAGGTTCAATATTAATATTAATAAAAACAAAAACCCATAATAACAAGGACTATGAGAAACTTATTCCCTACCTTTTAGATAATTTTAAATAATAAAGACGTCTGTTTCACTCTTTGAAAATATCTATATCTTGCACACATTTACGCATATTAGAAGATATTCTTTGAATTTTCCCAATAGCAACATCTCTAAGAATAAACTTGAATACCAATCAATAATTTGGGTATTGTGATTCATGTCAAATTATATAAAGTTATGATATCTTAGCGATTTCACCACTTTAGTGTAACTAAAGAGGCCATAAAATGAAAATCATAATTAAGCTAAATCTATATACATTCATAATTTCCATAACCATTGGAATAAAAAAAAAAAATTAATCAACATAACAAATATTAAATACCTATTTCGAACTAAATCTAGGTATCACTATGCATACCACCCCAAATCAAGGCTATAAAATGACAAGGGATTAAGTAAAATTATGAACTATCTCATTCTTAGGCAATCCCAGTATGCAATGAAATAAGTATGTGTATATGAGTAACAAATTTGACATCCAATCTGAAGGGATAGCTATATCAAGAAATGGATAAAAATATGAAAGAGTTGGAAATACATAATGTAGGTAGGGGCTTCTATAATGTTTCAAAATTATGAATAATGAATAAATTTGTTTAATCGTATCTCACATGAATAAAATGAAAAAAAAAATTAGGGTAACTTGTCTTAAAATATTAAACCCTTGCAACTCAACATTCTTTGATAATATAGGATTTTTTTTTTTTTAAGTAGATCAATATCATGCATTATACCTTTGCATGTTTAACATGTACTACTTGGCACAAGAGGCATGGTTTGACAACTGAAGAAATATTTGTATTCCTTAATACTATTCATACAAGTATTTGTCTCCATGGATAAAAATACTGCTTCCAACAAGCCATTCAACTACCCTTGCAAAGGGTAGATGAGTTTCAAGCATCCATGGAGAGAGCCAATTTGTTTTTATCAACTTAATCTCCCATGCAATTCGAACTAACATATATTGATCTACTAGAGAAAGATTGTAGGTAAGGAACATAGATGGTACACAGATACAGAACACATAATTAATGTTGGGTACAATAACCCCTTGATCAGAATCCTTTTTCACTCACCTATCATGTTGAATTTTTTCTATATCAAGTGTGTAGTAATAGTTATGGAAATAACCATGTGAGATTGGTTTACTTTGAAAGTAAAAGATATCCCATAAAATACCAACCAAATTTCATTTACCAACACCAATTCAATAAAAATTTAAAGAAAACAACAATTTTCCTAAGGGTTGTAGTTTAATAAGGAGAAATAATCACCAGTAACAAAAATTAAAATGGCATCTCCAATTCCCCCACTCCCAACAAATTAAGTGTCATTAACCTCTATATTGTTTTGGCATGCAATTGAAATCAATATATTGTGTAGGAAAGAATTTTGTATTTCATCGAATTCAAATAGATCAATATTATCAATTTCTAGTCTAGTTTCCTTAATTGTTATTGGGATTGAAACAACCAACCAATTCCAATAATAGTTGGTTCATTCCCCATAGTAGTGAAACTCCTATCGAAAACAATGCGAAGAAATCAATTTAGGGAAATTATAATGAAATAGTTTCATTCTAGAAGGAAAAAAAAAAAGCACATTCAAAGGTCAAACTTGAATACACCAAAAATAGGTAAATCTATTTTCATAGCCATTGTGGCCTTCACTAATAATACAACAACATCGCTATCATTTACTTTTGCTTGAATTTCTTGTGTAAGATTGCATCAAAACTTTTACATAACAATCACAATTTGACTATTCAACATCCACTAATTTACAATTGTAGAAAGCCTATAATATTTAGCTTAGGTACCATGTTATAACTATTTTATGAAATTTCTACTTATAAGACCATGTCTAACATCCACTAATTTACAATTGTAGAAAGCCTTTAATATTTAGCTTAAGTACCATGTTATAACTATTTTATGAAATTTCTACTTATAAAACCATGTCTATCATGCAACTATGAAATAAGTTCTATACCACCAGTGGTGTTTCCACTCTTCTTAAATGTAGGTTTGAGTTTGGATAAATAAAAAAGAGAAGCATTAGGATGAATCCCTTTATCAATGGAAATCAACATGAAATTCTCATCTTTGGTTGTAGGATCAATAATCATGAGCATAACACAATTGCAAAGAATCAATAGGACACCTATCAAGTTATTCATCAAATACAAGATTTGCAAATCCACTCTTCAAACCACCATCCTAATTTATTTTTTTCTTTAAGACAAACTTTGACTTTGTTTGACATAATAGCTCTTGAATAACTCCATATAACATAAAAGTACACTTTAAGATAGTCATGGAAAAGTCACCATAACCAAAACCCTTCCACTAGAAGGACAAGTAAGGTGGACGTGCCAAGGGTACTAAGTGAGTGATTAATAACACCTAGAAATATATTTCAAACAATATATAAGCACTTAAATATGGTTTTGTGTGCCATCATTTAAACATATATTTTTTCAAGTGACGTAGTTGGTTGGGTTGTGATCAATTTCTTGGCCAAAGATTCTATTTTTTTCTTGAAATAAATCAAATTAAGATTTCATTTCTTACAAATCCATTATATCACAAACCCTATTATTATTGATTTGTGTGATTATTAGTTATTATCAAAGAAACTCTTACCTAAATAAAATAAAAACTCTTTAGTAGCCCTTGATATATCCAATGATTTTTTTATCAATCTTAAATCATGGCTTCCACACTAAATATCCATAGCCAAAACCCCACAATATCGTCCTTAAGAATCCATGCACACAACAACTTCAAAGTTAGAATTTGAAATGGCATTCATCCAGGTGGATATTGGTGGCCACCCACCTATTTCAACTGGCTCATCTTGACAGTTTTTAGTTCAGCACATTCTTTTGTAATTCTTTGTAATTGTGGGTTCTAGACTTTCAGGGTTGTCTGAATCCCTACACAACTTCCAGGTGGATATTGGTGGCGGCCCACCTAATCCAACTGGATTATTTTGGAAGTTTTCATGTCAATACATCTTTCTATACTTCCAGGGCCATTTTGGGGCCCTAAACAGTGTTTTTTTGGCTTGCCACAGTCAAACTATAAACAAAGTCAGAGTTTGATGTCAAAATGTGTAGTTCTTGAAAATACCTTTCCAACTGGTTATCACACGCCTAAAACGGAGGTCATATGCAAAAGTTATGACCCTGAGAAGTTGAGATACCAACTTACCCATTGAGGCCCACATAACTTTTGGTGTTTCATCTCCTAGGGTTAGGTTTTTGGATATATAGGGTTTTGGAATTCGTGAGTAATGTTAAAAAGGCCTCTGGAGCCTCATTGTAATAATTTTCTCAGATGGATGCGCATAGCAGCCACATCTCTTCTCAGAGATAGCTACCACCATTCGAGCATGTTGTTTCAGTTTTGCAGTTTTACAATTTCAACCTATTTTATGTCTTCAATAGAAGTTATTGTTCACTGGATATTTGTTGTTGTTCTCCATATCTCTGTGTTATGGTATTCAATATGTTATTCATTTCCTTCCGCTCATAAATTTGGATCAGTGGTATCAGAGTGGTCTTCTCTTCATTTGTTTTTCTTTGTGCATGTCCCCGACAAGATCTGGGTGCAAGAATATGGGACTCGAACTAGTCGAGCCTTTGCAATATTGTTCCCTCTGAACCCGACCACAACTCATGGGGGATGATAATAAATATGATGGAGCAGGAGATCCTTTTAAATGTTGCTCGAAGAATCCCTTGCGCGACAAAGGAACGAGATGATGGACAACTTTGCACATATCCTTCAATTGTTGCCCACATGAGATGCATCTTCATCAAGTGGCCTTGCAACCCCCTTCAAGGTACAAGTAAATTTTTATGTTCCGTTATTTTAAGGACTTATATATGTGGATTTTGTAGATAAATGGTTGAATCTGCTCGAAGGGTATTTTTCGATCCACAATTTTTTGATAGGGAAAAGATTACTTTTGCAATCCTCAAGGTCGTCCCCCACATTAAGGACTGGAGGGATACACTCTGAGCAAAGGGCCATAGAGGAATCTACAATATTTGTAGTCACCCCCACCTAGAATTCCTTCAGGGATGCCATTGAAGAATAGTACTACCCTATTGGAAGCTACGAGGACCAGTACACAAGATGGACCACATTGTGTCAAGAAAGGGACCAGATAGTATCATATTTCACCAATATTTTCAATACTCTGTGCACCAAATTGGGTATCAAAGACTCTTAATAACATCTGGTGCTCAAATACTGCGGTTTTCTACATCGATACATTCAAACAGAAATGGAGTTTCTAGAAATCGCATCATTAGGTGCAGCTTATAGATATGATGTCAAGGTCAAACATAAATTTAAGAAGAAGAGGCAAGAGTTTGGATCTGCAAATTCCTCACATCCGAAGCAGGGAAAAGGCAGTCCCAGCCCACCAAACAAGGGACAGAGAAAAGATGGTCACTCTCAGGACAACCAGTCCAAGCCGCAACCAAATAAGGGTAATATAAGTCGAAGAAGGACATGGTAAAGTGGTGTGAATACCATAAAATTCCTTGGAACAATACCGAAGAATGTCACTCCAAGTAGTCACTAGTGGTCGAGTTGAAAGTTTCTGAGTCAGAGGAAGATTCTGACTCTGAATCAAATCCAGAAAGTGGGAAGCGGATCATTGATGTTGAACCTAGTGCCACTGTCACTACCACCAAATTACAACCAAGCAAACCAGAAGAACCATAGGAAGGGGAATGCCTCTTTCAGTCACAGATGTGGGTAAAGGGGACTCTGCTTCATTTCATTGTAGATAGCGGCAGTCAGAAGAACCTGATTTCAGAAGAGGTAGTCAAGCAGCTAGACCTATCGATAACACCGCACCCACAACCCTACACCATCGGTTGGCTTCACCAAGGAAAAAATATCCACGTCACCCAAAAGTGTCGTCTTCCCTACAGCATCAATCCCTTCAAAGACGAGGTATTGTGTGATATTATCCCCTTGAATTTTGTGATGTTCTTTTAGGCCATCCATATTTGTGGAAGTGACATGTTCTGTATGAGTCTAGATGATCCGGATTTTATGAAAAGAATGAAAGCAATGCAGATTATTAACAGGTGATTAACACAAAATAACATAGATACAGTAAAGCTAGTTTTCTATTCAATAACGAAATAAGCTGAAACTGTAAAATGCAGTGGAAACAAGCTTGCTGGAATGGTGGCGGCTTATCTCTGAGAAGAGATGTGACGGAAGCGTTCATTCGCAAGAAGAAAGTTACAATGAGGCTCTAAAGGACTTTTTACAATAAGAAAGAATGCCAAAAACCCTAGACATCCAAAAACCTAACCCCGGGAGATGAAGCGCCAAAAGTCATGTGGGCCCCGTTTGGGTTAGTACATCAACTTCTCAGGGTCGTAACTTTTGCATACGATCTCCGTTTTAGGCATGTGATAGCCCGTTGGAAAGGTATCATCGAGAATATTCATTTTGGGGGCTCAATCATGCCTTTGGCTATCATTGAGGATCTCGATCCCGAAAAACCTTCATTTAGGCCCTCAAAATGGCCCCGAAAGTTAAAACTGCTAAAAATAGTAAATTGCCAAAATTGTCAGAAAACTGTTTTGAGCCAGTTGGAAAAGGTGGGTGGCCACCGATATCCATCTAGATCACTAGAATTCATAGTGTTATTATTACTTTGGGTAGACAATTGTACAGGATACCATAGGTAGCATCGCCTATCGTTATTTCTTCAATCTTTGCTAAGCAATGTAGTAAGGTCATTTCACATACCAGGAAATTCATCTTCATTGTGATCCATGCTCAAAGTAAGAATAAGGTCATCACCACATCCATGACCTCTACACAGAGCCTCTCTTTGTATAAGAAGCAAGTGGACGGGATCGTGGAAGAGTACAAAGACATCTTCTCCTCACCCATCGGGGTATCAACGCACTGCCAAGTCAAGCATCCAATTGATCTAACCCCTAGTGCACCACTGCCTAATGGAATAGTCTATCATCACTCATTGATGTAAAATGAAGAAATCAAGCGCCATATCCAAGATCTACTTCAAAAGGAGCACATCCAACCCAACTCCTCCCCTTGCAGAAGCCCAATTGTGTTGGTGCAGAAAAAATACAGGACCTGGTGGCTCTACATTGATTACAAAGCATTAAAGAAAATCATAGTCGGGAACCGATACCCAATTCCCCGAATTGATGACCTTCTTGACCAATTCAAGGGGGAAAAGTTCTTCAGCAAGATTGACCTAAAGTCTGGCTACCACTAGGTTCCCATCGAACCAACTGATATATGGAAGACATATTTCAAATCTAAAGGAGGCCTCTTCGAATGGTTGGTCATGCCCTTTGGCTTAACAAATGAACCAACAACTTCCAGGAGATTGATGCATGATGTATTGAGACCCTTCACCAACTATTTTTTGGTGGTATATCTGGATGACATCCTCATCTTCAACAGAACTTGGGAGGAGCACATGTAGCATATTCAGCGGGTTTTGGGCACTCTGTGGCAACACACGTTATATGCCAACTTGGAAAAATGATCCTTTTGCATGAACAGGGTCCAATACTTGGGCTACAGTATTGATGAGCATGGGGTACATGTGGATCCAGCTAAGATCCAAGTCATTCATGATTGACCAACTCCAACCACACTAACCAAGCTTTGGAGTTTCTTGGGACTTGCCAACTTCTATCGAAGGTTCGTTTTGGGATTCTCCCATATTGCATGGGCCCTCAGCCAAGTAACCAAGGGCAATGACAAGGAAAAGTTTGCATGAGGGCAGGAACAACAACAAGCATTTGATGATCTAAAGCATCAGTTATGCTCAGCTCGAGTACTCTCCTTACCCAATCTGCAACAACTGTTCGACATTGAGATTGATGCCTCCAACTATGTTGTAGGTGTAGTTCACACTCAACATGATCATCCAGTAGCATACCATAGTGAGACACTCTCAGATATTGTCCGAAAATACCCCACCTATTGAAAATAAATGTATTCCATTGTGAAATCTTGTTGTCAATGGAAACATCACATTCTCGGAAAGGAGACAATCATCCATACTGATCACAATCCTCTATAGTTCATACAGACACAGGGGAAGTTGCAGAATGATCGTCATCAAAATTGGTCCACATACCTACAAAAGTTCCATCTCAACATCAAGTATAAAACAGGGAACACAAATCATGTCGTTGACTTCCTCAGTCACCCTCCCTTTGTTGCACTCACCAAGGTGCTCCATTCCTATGGGAATGAGGCATATGAGTGGCCCCAACTTTACCAGTGTGACCTTGACTTCACCACCACCTATCATCTCCTGGGTACAGGAGAGAATTTCATTGATTTTCACATCCAAGATGGACTGTTATTCCATCTAGGCCACCTTTGTGTTCCCACAAGAGAGCGTGCAAAGCTGATTTGGGAGGATCACTACAGTCGGATGGTAGACCATTTTGGTGTGGAGAAAACTATGGCCACTCTACAGAAACATTTTTATTTGCCAAAACTTCGACAAGACGTGAGAAATTATATTAGATCTTGCATTTCATGTGCCATTTCCAAGCCATCCATCAAGAATCAAGGCTTATACAACCTTCTTCCTACTCCTGAGAGGCCTTGGGAATCCATATTGATGGATTACATGTCTGACCTTTCATCCACCAAGCATGAAAATTGTTGTGTATTTATGGTGGTTTATTGGTTTTCGACGATGTCCATTATCACATCCTGCAAGAAGATCATCACAGTGACATATACTTCCAAGATCTACTTTAAACGGGTGTGGGTCCATTTTGGGATACCATAGACCATCACCTTAGATCAGGATAGTAGGTTCCTCAGTACATTTTGGTCGAGTCTCTAGTCATTGTTGGACACCAAGCTCACTAAATCCACTTCTTTCCACACCCAAACCGATGGCCAGACAGAGGTCATCAATCGGATCATTGTGCACATCCCGTGCATGTACAACTCTAAGAATCCATGTACATGGGATTAGAGTATTCCCTATGTTCAACACAACTACAACAGAGCTCTCCATAGCTCCATAAACCATATCCCATTTCAGGTGGGACTAGGATTCCAACCCTTGGGTCATGTTATCCCCGATATCTAGGGATAACTAGGAGATCATGTCTCGAGGCCCACATGGTCCTAGACATGGAGTACGAGAG
>ML841565.1:25936-44918 GCA_009831015.1 Picea engelmannii | reverse complement strand
CAGCAACAATTTCATATGAGCTAATTTGAGACATTTATTGCATGTTGGTATAATACAAGGATTGATTTTCACATTGAATGCCTTTGTCTCTTGATGTACTTATTGAAGAAGTGATTTTGTCTTTGTTTGATAATCATTGACTTCGTCAACAATTATATCTAATCATTGCTCATACATATTCATTAAGGATAGTCATTGATTTCATGAAGTACTAACCCACTGCAAGCACATCTCTAGTTTTCTTTGCCTTGTCTCGCAAACAGGTGCATCATCAGTGGAAGACCCTTCTTGATTATCTCATACTTGGCTGTAATCTGTGGAAGGGGAACCTATTGTCTTGATCCATTATCCTTAGCCCTTCTTAAACCTAGATTACTTTAGGGACGTCTCCCTTGGACTAGCCCTCCTAAATAGAAAGAGCCCCCCATCGAGGTGACAGTGGGTGGGGAAGCTCCTGTTACGCCGGTTTCTACCCTTGACTCAAGCTCTTATAACCTTTCCTACAAACCGTGCGATAACAGGTCCCATTGATGTTGCACTACCTCTTGCAAACACACAGGAAGAATCTTCCCATGTTTAGTCTGAAGTCGAAAAAGCCACTAGATTCATTGAGCATATTCAACACATCCACCAAATAGTCCATGATATTTTGCAGACATCCAATGCTAAGTACAAGCAGCGCCATGATCAACACCGGGTACCACACCAGTTTTAGGTGGGAGACAAGGTCTGGTTACATTTGCAGAAAGAACGCCTTACAGGGCTCTATTAGAAGCTCTGCCCACTTCGCTATGGGCCCTACACTATCACCAAGGTTGTGGTTAGAAATTATTTTGAGATCAACACTCCACCCTTCCTTGGCTTGCATCGAGGGTTCAATGTGGAACTCCTTTGGCCATATTTTCGACCATTATTGGACACCTCAAAGATCGTAAAACAATTGAAACCAACAAAGATAAACCCTAACTGCATGGAACAGGAATCCACTGATCATATAGTGGAAAAATAGTTCAAGGGAACTCATTAGCACAGGATCCATATTTATCGGGTTTTCAAGGCAGGGCAACTCCTACACCAAGGCAAGTGGCTCACCTAGGGCCAAATTCAATAGAAGTTTCCTCACCTAATGGGGGCACTCAATGCAATGGATGCCATCGCTTCCTTGATCTGGATTTTATGAGGAGAATGAAATGAATATATATTATTATTAAAAGATGTTTAACAAAGAATAACATAGATACAATAAAACTAGTTTCTATTCAATAAGCAAATAAGAGAAAACTGTAAAATGCAACAGAAAACAACCTTGTTGGAATGGTGGCGGCTTATCTCTGAGAAGAGATGTGATGGATGCAATCATTCACAAGAATATGAGTAGAATGAGGATTTGAAGTCATTTTTAAAATAAGCATGAATTCCAAAACCATATACATCCAAAAACCTAACCCTAGGAGATGAAGCACAAAAAGCCATGTGGGCCCCATTGGGGTAAGTTAGTACATCAACTTCCCAGGGTCATAACTTTTTCATATGATCTTAGTTTTAGGTGCACGATAGCTCATTGGAAAGGTATATTTGAGGACTTCACATGTTTCCATCAAACTCTAACTCCATCTAGAATTTGATTGTGATGATCCCTAAAAACGTTGTTTAGGGCCTCAAAACGACCCCAGAAGTCGAGGACCCGAAAAATAAGAAAAAACTACCAAACTGGAAAACTGCCAAAATGAACCAGTTGGAATAGGCGGGAGGAAATAGACATCCATATATATCAATCCTCCTCCCTTAGGAAGAAATGGTCTCCACTGCATTGATTTCCCCCATCAGATGAGGAAATTTCTGTTGAATTTGGCTCCAGGTGAGCCACTTGCCTTGGTGCAGGAGTTTCCCTGCTTTGACAAATCGATAAAGCTGGATCCTTTGTTGTCGAGTGCCCTTAACCTGTTTGTACACAATATGATCGCAGGATTCCTATTGCATGCAGTTAGGGTTGAGCTATGTTGGTGTCAATTGTTCTGCTACCTCTGAGGTGTCCAATAATGGTGGAAAATATGGTCAAAGAAGAGCCACGTTGAACATTGGATGTAGGCCAAGCAAAGGAGGAATGTTGAGCTCAAAATCATTGCCACCCATAGACTTGGTGATGGTGTAAGGTCCATAATGGAGTGGATGAAGCTTCCGATGAGGGCATGTAAAGAGTTATTTCTGCAAGTGCAACCAAACTTTGTCTCCCACCTTAAACTTATGTGGCACCCGGTGTTGATCATGGTGCTGCTTATACTTGGCATTGGACTTCTGTAAAATATCTTGAACCTGTTGGCAGATGTGTTGGATCCTCTCAATGAACCAAGTGGATTTTTTAGCTTCAGTTGGAGCAAGGGATGAGTCAATCGAGGTGGTCTCAAGGGGTAGTGCAACATCCATGGGACCCAATGGTTGGAATCCCAACCCCACCTAAAAGGGGTTGTGGCCAGTTGAGCTATTTAGGGCTTGATTGTAACTATGTTGAACATAGGGAAGACTCTCATCCCATGTGTGGGGGTGCTTGGAATTGTACATGCACAAGATATGCATGATCATTCGATTGACGACCTCAGTTTGGCCATCTATCTTGAGGTGGAAAGAAGTGGATTTGATGATCTTGGTGTCCAGTAGTGACCAGAGGCTCGACCAGAATGTGTTGAGGAACCAACTATCCCGATATGAGAAAATGGTTTGTGGGATTCCAAAATGTACCCATAATCATTCAAAGAATATTTTGGCAAATTCCACTGTTTTGATGCTCTTCTTATAGGAGGCCAAAATCACCATCTTGGAAAAGCAATCAACAAACACAAAAACACAGTAATTTCCCCTCTTGGTGGAAAGAGGGCCCGACATGTAGTCCATTGATATGGATTCCCAAGGCATGTCCGAAGTAGGAAGAGGGGTGTACAGGCCTTGTTTCTTAGTGGTCGATTTGTAAATGTTGGAAATATAACTGAGAGGGGGAGGGGGTGAATCATTTATAATATAAGCTTGAAATTTTCTTGTTCTTTTCTGAATCTTTCTAGATTATTATTTAATGTGTTACTGATAACTTAACATGCATATATATACAATATTTGATCAATCACACAAAATACACAGAGACACAGATTTTCATGAGGAAACCCATAAAGGGAGAAAACCTCTTATTCTTCAGACGTCAATCAAGCTCCAACCTTCATGTACATCATAGTATTTGAGCACCAACTCAAATATGAGGCTACAACCTCTAATAGAAAGCTACAACTTGCAGAGAGCACCAACTCTCATATTTCTCTAGCACCAACTAGATGGAAGCACAAACTCCCATAATATCTTCTAGCACCAACTAGAATTTAAAGGACTACAATCCTCCCTAGAAACACCCTACCACCCTAATTGAATCTTACAAAACTTTACTTACTCGCTTTGTCTCTGATATGGTCTGTTACATCTCCATGTCACCTCTACCTTCTTCATATTCTATGCTATGTTCCTCTTATGCATCTTTCTGCTTCTATGCTCGGCTCTTTTTCCTCCTGTGCACACCACCTCTGTTCAACTTATCTTATCCCTTTTATGCTCTGTGCTACCTCTGCATACTATGCACTACGTCATTGATATTCACTTCAGGTCATCCACTACATCTCCTTCTACCCCCATCCATAGCTATTGAAAAATCACACTCTCTTCATTGTTCTGCATGTCTTTCTCATGCCAAGTCCTCTACATGATCATCATCGTAACTCCTTTTCTTCTCTGGAGGTTATGCTGAATTTTTTCATCATCATTACTCGTTATCCAAATATTCTTTGAATTATCTGGTAGTCACAACTCTTCAACTTCTCTGGCAGTTACATTCAATCTTTTTGGCTTATAATCCCCTTCCTTCACGTGACCATTGGCGGTGACCACACGCCTATTCAAAAGGCGCTTCCTGATCTCGGTCTAGCGAGCGCTGGCTCTGTTTTTAAATATGACCTTGGGAAATGATCTCATGTGACCACACGATTGCGGGGGCGTCCAAAGGTGGTTTGAATCAAACTACTTTTCGCCCCACAATTTACCTCGAGCCTCCACGTGTCCTTTCTCCAAAACCATGGTTTTGATTGCAGCCCACTCAAGAAAAAATAAGACCCGAGCATGTTTTGGCCCCACAATTGAGCATGACTGTTGATCTCCAATCCTTTGGTGATGCCACTCGATCAACAAATTATATCTGCCTTCCTTTCCTCCTTCTACGCGTGATCCCAGATCTCCACAATCCATCGACACGTAGCTTCCTTCCAAATCAACGCCTACGATTGATTTTGACCTTCCGGTCTTTGGGAGTTTCAACTCTCAAATATCGCTTTTCCCATATGAAAATATTATGGAGTGGAAGATCTATTGAAACCTATCTCCCTGAATCTATGAGCAGGATCTCCTCCGTGAGTGCGGCCTTCGAGACTTTCAATTCTCAAACTCTTGTTTCTTTCGTACGTCAATCTTCCGGAGTCGATGATCTGCAAATACCCGTCTGAACAGATTAGATGATTTACACTTATCCTTTCACTGCTTAATCCGTCGGCTAGGACTTAATCAAGCATTGCGATGGATGGCCACCATTTACTTCATCACTTCGGCTATTCTACTTATGTTATCCTTCCACTGTATTTTGATCAACAGTTGAGAATGCACCCGAAGTGATCTTCAGATCGAACAACTTATGTCCACTTCAAGACTTCGACGTTCGGGACTTCGAGACTTTAGGCATCCGCTGGTGGTGAAACTCCTGAAGTAAAACTCTCAGAGTGGCATAACTTGCTTACGTCACTTGATGACATGGCACGAGCCGAGTATCTGCCACTTATCACTCAGATTCATGATTTGCACGAGCCTTAAATGTTGATTTCAGCTTGACACTTGTCATTATCTGACTGTGCCACGTTTCTTTGTTGACGTGGGTGTGACGTGTAGGCAGTGTAGTGGAGTGTGGAGGCAAAGCGCAGTGGTGGAGTGTTACGTGTAGCGGGTAGTGGAGTGTGATGTCGGAGAGAGGAGGTGGTATGTATGAGTGGTTTGGTGTTTTACTCGGAGGGGAGGTTAGGCAGTAAGTGGTAATGAGCAATGGGGGTCCGAGTTGAAAGGAAAGTGACACATATGAGGGTCCAACATGGGAAATACCACCAACTCGGACCCCCCACGGTTAAAAGAAGAAAGGTTGGGGGGTCTAATATGCCCTGTCAATTGTAGATCTGTTCGCTCAATTATCAGTCCCTGAGATTAGCGCACCCTTCTTTAAACTTACCCTCTCCTTCCACTTTAGAATGATCTTACGGCTAAAATTTACTCTGGCTCTCCGAACTTCGAGGATTTCAAATCTCAAACTTTGCTCCCTCCTAAACTCACAGTCTACTGACATGTATCTCCCAATGATCAACAAACCCGATTCTCCTCCTGGTGATGAATAGTCTCAAATTACTTCGGGACTTCGAAACTTTGGTAAGTTCTCTCTCCTGCGTGCACAAAGCGTTAGGGATTGTGCACCTTTATTTGATAGGACGGTTGTTAGTCCTCTGTATTAGTGATCCAACAACCACTATCGCTCTTCCCCCTGAGATTTCTTTCCTTTTTCGCCTTTGACTCCTTAAAGAGTCACTTCTACACTTAGCCGAATTGTGGATATGTGCACTCCTTGCATATCTTCCGAAGTCCGAATATTCAAACTCTCATCGTTGTTTTCATGTTTTCCCTCGTCGTTGTTATTCTTGCCATCAATGACAAGCACACTCTTCCTGTAAAACATGCCAACAGTAAATAGCGCAGGTAGTGCAGGACCTGACATACTTTCCCACATCCTGCCGAAGTTTCGGCCAGTAGAAATGTTTCTGCAGTACTGCCACTATATTTTCGACGTCGAAGTGTCCTGCCACCTGAATGTAGTGGGCTTCCCAAATCAACTTCGCTCACTTTCTTGATGGAA
The DNA here is from genome assembly GCA_009831015.1 of Picea engelmannii. Lineage (NCBI taxonomy): Eukaryota > Viridiplantae > Streptophyta > Pinopsida > Pinales > Pinaceae > Picea > Picea engelmannii. The sequence goes on along the minus strand of ML841565.1, from coordinate 38,947 downwards.
TGCAAAGATGGCCCATATGGAACAATAGCTCATCCTGAAGATGGAAATTAGCGACAATTGAGTTTGTGCCCAACATTTGGTAGGTGGTGGCAAATTCAAGGTCTGTCTCATAGAGGTGGGGCCATCTGGAGGTCACATGGTCGCAAGATTCTAGCACCGTGGTGAGTGTCATGATTGGAGGTAAACTGAGGCAATCAGGGGTTCAGTTGGTACTTCTTGTTTTATACTTGATGTTGAGGTGGAAATTCTACAAGTATGTGGACCACTTTTGATGGCATTATGCAATTTTCCTTGCATATACATGAACTGCAGTGGCTTATGATCAATGTGTATGACTGTCTCCTTCCCAAGAATGTAATGTCTCCACTGGCGGTAGGCTTGCACAATGGAGTACATTTCTTTGTCATAATTAGGGTACTTACATACAACATCTGATAGTGTCTCACTATGATAGGCCATGCGATGGTCGTGTTGAGTGAGAACGACGTCCACAACATAGTCTGAAGCATCTGTCTCAATCTCAAAGGGATGTTGCAGTTCCAGTAATGAAAGTATTGGGGCTGAGCATAAGAACTACTTCAAATCATTAAACACTTGTTTTTGGGATAGGCCCCACACAAATATTTCCTTACCACCACCCCTGGTTACTTGGCTAAGGGCCCATGCAATATGGGAGAATCCCAACACGAACCTGTGATAGAAATTGGCAAGGCCCAAGAAGCTTCAAAGCTCAGTGAGTGTGGTTGGGGCTAGCTAGTCATGGATGACCTGGATATTGGATGGATACACATGTACACCATGTTTATCAATGATGTATCCCAAGTAATGGACCTTGTCCATTCCGAAGGAGCATTTTTCCAAGTTGGCATATAGCTTGTGTTGTCACAAGGTGTGCAAAACCTATTGAATATGTTGCAAGTGTTCTGCCCAAGTATTTTTTTAGATGAGGATGTCATCCAGATACACCACTACAAAAGAATTGGTGAATGGTCACAAGATATCGTCCATCATCATCATGAAAGTTGCTGGAGCATTTTTCAAAACAACCCGAGAAGTCAGGGACCTGAAAACTAGGAAAAAAATGCCAAACTAGGAAACTGCCAAAATGAACCAGTGGGAATAGGTGGGAGGCCACCGACATCCATCTAGATCATTCCTAAGGGGGAGGATTGATCCAGGTAGATATTGGTGTCCACCCACGGGTAAAATCATGAATCTGGGTAACACTTTCGTGACAATCGGGTCTCCAAAATTTCTAGCGGCAATTTTTCGGCCGAACAAATGTTGTTTTCGGCCGAACAAATGTTGTTTTCGGCCGAAAATTTTCACGTCAAATTTAACGGTGCCCTCGAAATTCGTGTACAACGTTTTTTGGATGAATTATTTTCCCGTGGTAAGCATATTTCGGCCGAAAGACTTTTCGGTCGAAAAGTTTATTTTTAACGGATTCCGTTAAAAACTAGGTTTCGGCCGAAAGAATATTTCGGCCGAAAACTTGAAAATGGGACTGTTTGCAGGAAACTGCAAATCTCTCCATCTTACTTCATCTTTGGAGGTAGCGGACTCCTACAAATACTCAGAATTTAGTTTGAGAAATGATACCAACATTTTTAAAATTGAATCTACTTTCATTCAGTATAATTTGTTTTCATTTTCATTGTTTTTATCTAATTTTATTTAATTTTATAAAAAAATCACTAAATAATATTTTTAGGTGAGATTATGATTCGGTGAAATGAAAAATCCATATCTCTAAAAATACACAACCGAAAATTATGGAATATTTATATTCATAATTGTTAAATTGTTCTCTTCAAAAGGGTATTTTTAGATTTTACTTTTAAGTAAAAATTAAGATAGATACAAGGTGTAGAAAAACACGTGTTTAAAATCTGCAACATTTTCATCTTGGTCAACTTAAAAAAATTCTAGAAATTATAATATTCATCCGTTAGATTCAAACTTATAGTCATAATAAAATAGAGTCTCTCTAGATTGTTGCAGTATATTTCATTTCTTAAAAAGATAAGTTTAATAATAGATACATTGTTGTGGAAAACAATAACTTATTATCATTCCTTTCATGTTTAAGGAACATACTGTTAAACAATTGTCAAATTGACATATCAAATCTTGATAAAAAAAAATTGAAAAATAGTCATTAGAAACATAACAAAATTATTCACAAGTTTTGTTTTTACTGTAAAGTGAAATTCTAAATAAAAAAAATACTTTTGTATGCCGGAAGTTGAAGAACTTGTGAAAATACAGTTTTTTTTGTCATAAAACAAGAAAAAGTGTAACCCACCTTCACGATTTCACCCCCACCTATTCCAACTGGCTCCTCTTGATAGATTTTGGTTCAACACGTTCTTTTGTAATTCTTTGTAATTGTGGGTTCTACACTTATGGGGTTGTCTGAAGCCCTACACAACTTCGAGGTGGATATTGGTGGCCTCCCACCTAATCCAACTATCTTATTTTGGAATTTTTCATGTTAGTACATCTTTTTGTACTCCCATGGTCGTTTTGTGGCCCTAAATAGTGTTTTTTTGGCTTGCCACAGTCAAACTATAGATGGGGTCAGAATTTGACGGCACAATGTCTAGTTCTCGAAAAGACCTTTCCAACATGTTATCACGTGCCTAAAAGGGAGGTCGTATGAAAACATTACGACCCCGAGAAGTTGAGGTACCAACTTACCCATCGAGGCCCACATAACGTTTGGCATTTCATCTTCTAGTGTTAGGTTTTTAGATGTCTAAAGTTTTGGAATTCATGAGTAATGTTAAAAAGGCCTCTGGAGCCTCATTGTAATCATCTTCTTAGACGGATTTGCATAGCAGCCACATCTCTTCTTAGAGATATCTACCACCATTCGAGCAAGTTGTTTCAGTTCTGCAATTTTACTGTTTCAGCCTATTTTATTTATTCAATAGAATTTATTGTTCACTAGATATTTGTTGTTGTTCTTCGTATCTTTGTGTTATGGTATTCATATGTTATTCATTTCGTTCCGCTCATAAATCCAGATCAAACATCCCAAATTGTTAAAATCTACAATTGTAATGCACATCTACATACATCCAAATTAGCATATCTACATCTACATAGACTACAAATTTAATCACTAGTGATTCAACTTTAGTTCTAGGAAAAATAAAACTCAACAAAAGAATTAATTCATAATTGAAGTTTGCAAAGAACACCATACATATAGATGAAGATAGTTTTCTCCCAATGTTGAACTACACAATAGACTGAATTTAAGAACAATAACACCACACAATAATAGACAGAATTTAAGGGTTGTAACACCATGCAACATATTGAATTTAAGGTCTATAACACCCCAGTATGTTTTTGAATTTTCCCACTTAAAGATACTAAATAATGGACCTCCCTATTAGTGCATATACATTGAGACCTTACTATGCTTGAGGACATTAACTTTTTTTCATGAATGCTAAGTATGGAAGACAATAATGAAGTCCATGTGATCATTCTAGATGGTTTCATAATTAATTAATTGCAAATGATGAACTTGGACAAGATAACTTATGATCAATGTACTTCATGTGCCATTGATGTTTCATATGAATAAGAGGTGTGATTGGGGTTTGACTGTGTAATTATTATTCATATTTCAATTGGCATAGTGTGTATTATTTGGATAAAAGATAGGTAATGTGATATGTTTATGGTGCGTGCCTAACCATGGAAAAGTTAGTATCATGGCGTAATGCTATGACGGATCTAGATGTTGCTTAACTTGTTGATAGAGATGAATTAGATACATAGCACCCTTAGTGCTTTATGCTATTGTTGAATACTTCATAGAGGATATTATTGTAGATACTTAGTGGTTATGATTAATATTGATGATTACATTTCTAGGTGATTATTATTATTATTATTAATGATGTTTTTATGATTATTGATTATTATTATTGATTATTATGTCCTTAATGATTATGATTGGTGATTATGTCCTTCATAGTTATTTATGAGTATTTTCCTTGATGATTATCTGAATATCTATTTATGATTTATGAGGAGTATGGATGAGTATTTCTTAATAAATATTGGTGAATGAGTTCCTTGATGATTTATGTGAATATTGATATAACCTTGATGGTTCATGATTCAATTATGGATCATGTTTGATATGTATGTATGTATATTGTTGTTCTTGGAAAGGCTAACCTCTTTGTAGGTTGCGGCATTAATAAACTTGCAAAAATCGCATGCAAGGGAAACATGATCTTGTTCAATGAGGATGATAAACCTAATCCTAGTATCTAGGGAGCCTAGCAAGGGGAAAGGTGACTTGACAATTCCTTATAAAGTAAACTGGAGTAAGAATCCTAAAGGGAAGGAGTTGTAATTCACCTTTTTCCCACTTTATGATTCTTGTGATTCTTCCCCTAAGCCTATTTTTTCCCATGTGTAATTTGGTAGGGGAAAGGGAAGGCTAAGAGACGATCTTAGTAGGGAGTTGTTATCCTTGAGAGATTAGAAAAGAGATGGCTACCTTGTGTGAGGGGGTCGGTTGTTGTTGGATCATTTGGGAATTCCTACCTTGAGCAAGAGATCTATATTTGTTATGAATTTTTGGGAGTGGGTTTATAGTTTGTTTAGCCTAGTCTATGTGGGTAGATAGGATTGGGAGTGTACTTAACCAACTAGGGATACTAATTTCATTTTTTCCTATAAATTGTTAAATTTGGGCCCGTGGGACACCATTGTAGTGTAATATACTTTCCTAATTGAGGGTATTCATTGGGGGCTAGGGTGGTAGTAATATCCTTATAGAGTAACTCCATTGTCGTGCATGTTACATGACCAACCAGGGGTATGCATTTGAGGATTTGAGTGGTAATAAGGTCCTTGCAAGCCATAATCCTATAGGGTACGGGGGTGTTGTAAGTCAAAAAGCCTCTCAACCATGATATGGTTGATCAATTGGGTGTGTGATCCTTGATTAGATCTATGATAATGAGTGAGTAATCTTGTTGAGTACTTGGTTATTTATCCTCCACACTCATTGAACTTGAGACCTACTTGGGGGGCAATACCTAGTTTTCGGATGGTTTCATTGGTTGGGTGGAAATATGCCCATTGGATGTGATTTCCCCTTGGTTGACAACTTGCTTGTGGAGTGTTGGTCTGGACTAGTGGCTAGACTTCAATGAGGCACATGGGTACTTATTGTTTCCACTACTACAATATGTATTGATTTGTTGAGTTATTTATTTATTTAGATGTGATGATTTTGATAGTCATTTAGCTATGGTTGATCATGGGTTATCTAGTTATGGTTGTTGTACTAGTTTCTTAAGATGTATTAAGTTAAGTGTTTAAAATTAAAGGAAAAAAGAGTAGGCATAGGTAGGTATCACCCTCTTGTGGAGGAGGGATACTATAAGGGCAATAGATATTTGGAAAACACTACCCACTTAACCATAAATGGCCTTAAATGGCTCTAAAAAAATAATTAGTGTAGATTAAAATACTATGAAATCCAACTGAGAACTAATTTAAGACTTTGTAGGGTGTTGACATCACCCTCTCATCCTGTTCCAACAGACCACTAATTTATTTTTTTCAATACATTACAAAATTCAAGATTAATATTTATTTATTTATTTTAAAATTATGAATGAAGAAAAATGTCAATTAGAAATCTTCGAAACAATCAAAACTCAATAATTATTTTTTTTAAATATGTTTTTCATGCAAACTTGACAAAAACTGTGATTTTGCAAATCAATTTACAACTAATACAAAAATCAATAACAATAATCCTTCCCAAGGAATACTAAGATTCCAACTTGAAAAGATAGCCATGGCTATTCCCACATGGACTAACAAATTTTGTAATTTCCCACGTACAAGATTATAAAAGTTATATCTTAAATTTACTTGAAGTGTTTTTAGGTTAAAGGCGTCCCATATTTCAATATTCATGTTTTCTTAATCTCACAAGGCCATTGAAATATCAAGCATAGATTCATCCATTACTCACACCCCAACTATTTATAAGCATAGATTAACTTTAACTGAAATTTATTAACTTGATTAACTTTAACTGAAATTTATTAATTTAAAAAAATGTATGTTTTTCTTTTTTCCATTACATGTTAATGTTCGTCCACCCAAAATTTTAACAAAACCTCGCCACTTTAGGTGAAATTTAATGTTGCAAGTTATATACCTGCCATTTCTTATAACGAGGTTGGACCTATATAGTACTTGTTTCTGTTTTTGTTTGAAGTTGATGCGCCTTTGTAAGATTCGATGAAATTTATAATTTTTATGACTTTGTCTAAAATGTAGGATAAAAATATATTAACCATAAAAAACAAAGCTAAGAGAAATTAAAGATATAAGATTAAATATATTTGAAGTCGCTCTAGGACTCTAGTCAGAAATGCGATTGCAGATTCTCCTTCCTACTACATTAACAAATCCACCCTTCAATAGCATGAATTATATGAAAATGTCAAACACATGAATAAATTCTATATCTTTCCAAAAATGTTAGGTAATTGGCATATATGTAGATAATGGAATCTCAATATGTAAAAATAAATATAAAGAGGCCTTAATATCACATCCACGCTTTTTTCTTTCTCGTCATTGATTATCACATATTTCAATGAAATCACATTAGCCTTTTACTCACAAATAAGCAACGAAAAAAATGCTAAAAAACAATGAGCCTTCCCTTTCATCTAACTTCCATAGCCAATTGTTCCTTCTTTGGTCCTCCTTTCACATAGTATCACATATTTCAATGAAATCCCATTAGCCTTTTGTTCATAAATAAGCAACGAAAAACATGCTTAAAAAACAATGAGCCTTCCCTTTCATGAAACCTCCATAGCCAATTGTTCTTCTTTGGTCCTCCTTTCACATAGTAGGCTATATAGTATAAGTACATAGAAAAAAAAGAAATGGAGATGTAAAACAACACTCTTCAAAATGAAAACAAACATATTTTAAAGAATTTTTACATTAATTACAATTAATTAAGTATAGTAAGATATCTAGTATTCTCAACAATATACATAACTTATAATTTTTATGGGGTATGTATAGAGAAAATATATGTTAATATAAGAATATTTTTTTCTTTTACACAAATCACTATATTTTGTGTTTCCAATGTATAGGTCTGAGTTGAAGATTATGGAATTTGACGATGGTTAGTGTAAGTCACAAAAATTATAAGGTGAGAATGCCTTTAAACTTCCATTGCAACACTAACTCTAGTTTTACTTATTGATTGATGTGATTAATTGTTTGTTATCAAAGAAATTTTAACCTAAATAAAAAACTCTTTGATATCCCTTAATATATTCAACCAATTTTTTTCTCAGACTTAAATTCTAGATTCCATACCAACAATCCATGGTTGAAAACCCATAGGACCATCCTTGAGAATCTATCCACACAATGACCGAAGAGTTAGAATTTGAAATGTCATCCCAAATTGTTAAACTTTGTCATCATAACACACATTTATATACACCCAAATCAACATATCTACATATACATAGATTCCAAATTTAAGCACTAGTTATTCAACAATTTAGTTCTAAGACAAACAAAACTCAACAAAAGCATTAATGCATAAATGAAAGTTACATAGAACAACATACAACTAGATGAAGACAATTTTCTCCCACTATCGAACTATGCGACAAATTGAATTTAAGGGGAAAATATATTTTGAGAATACTACCAACTTAATTAAATGGCCTTAATTGGGTTTGAAAAATGGTTAGACCACACTAAAACAACTGAACTAGGAAAAATAGAACTCAAGTGAGAAAATTTAGAAACTAACAAGACTTTGGAATTGATGAGTCTCATCAATGCATGTAGTCTCATTTAACACCTTGCAAGCCATTGCCATCACTTTATCGTCTTGTTCAAACTCACCATTATTTCAATTTTGTTAAATACATTTAAACTTCTAGGATCTTGAATAATTTATTATTGTTGTTTTAACTTTCAAACAAGAAAAATGTTACATTTAGAATTTTGCATCAATGAAAACTTGAAAAAAAAAAAAAATGTATTTTTCATGTAAACTTTCCACATACTATAATTTAAAAATAAATCTATAACTAATCAATACAAAAATTAAAATAATAATCCAACCTTGAGCTTATAATGCTATATTAAACCCTTGGCTAATAATGTTATATTAAACTACGCTTTAACTAGTCATTGACCACATGGTGCGTCTCACTTGTTTATTGTCATAATTCATGCAAATTAGAGTTCAATCTTACTTTATATAAATTTGTGTAAACAAATAATGTTGAAGCAAAGGTTAATCATATTAAACTTATGCAAACAAATAATGTTGAAGCAATGGTTAATCATATTAAACTTATGTAAACACATAATGTTGAATTAAATGTTAAGTAACAAAAGCGAGGGAGAGCGAAAGATTGAGAATCATAACTCAATTCACACATTAGAATGTGTGTTTTGGTTCACTAGTATTTAGGGATAACTTTGATCTTTTCATAGCAGGTGGGGAGATTACTAGTATTTAAAGAAAACTTTGATCTTTCCATAGTAGGTGGGGAGAATAAGAGAAAAAACATATATATTAGCGAGTGGAGAGAATAAGAAAGAAAACATATATATTATGGTTTCTCACTTATTCCCTACCCCACATATAAATATCTATAACTTAATTATGATTTCAAAATAAACATAATACTATTTACGATTAATTACTTTAATGAAACATAACTTTATTTTCTTAACTATATTCAATATTTTTTTTTTTTTTCCATAGAAAACTCCATCTTAACATTATCACTTTCCCTCCTTTCTACGGTTGGCCCCAAAATTCAAACCCTTCACTTGTAGCAACCAAAATTCTTCATCATCATTGACTTTTAAGTTTCAATTCTCTAAAGATGATAAAACAAAATTCTTCAATTTCATTGTCTTGGACTTTAGCATGTTTCATTAATCATTCCTTCCCCTCATTCGATATCCATGGAATGTGGGTAGGTTAGCAGTCGTTGCCTTTGAAAAGCAAAACCTTTGGAATGTTGTTCTCTGTCAACACCTTCTAGATTTATGGCGAATATGGCCATTGGAAATTTGCGCGTATTGAGAAGAAATTGAGTGATTTGATTTTTCCAAAATTTAATGTAATTTATTGTGTCTTTCAAAGTAATATATAGACTAATAATGATAGTCCATGGTAATTAGGTTTCATCCACTAGTTGCATTTAGTAGAGCGCAAGCACCTTGGCTCTAGGTCCACTTAGAATCTTTGATATTTTTCAATATGATTAATATTAATATTAATTCAGATTGGATTAGAAAACACAATAATTATGTTATTTAATTAGATGTAAATAAGTTAATTAATTTATAAATTCGTTATAATGTAGGATTATAAATGATGGTGTTATGGTTTTATGATATCTTATTTTAATATTGATAGACATTATATATTAAATAATTACTAATAAATTAAATAAATTATAAGTTTTAATTAATTTTTATTTATAAGTTATAGTGTTTTTTTTAAATTATATTTACAGCGTGAGTGGGTTTAATGGTTAAGAACATGTGTTTCCTCGTAAGAGGTCACAAGTTCAAATCCAGAGGGGGGTAGGGTATGTATACCTCCGTAGACTTTACCAGTCAAATCGTTGGGCGGACCCAATTTGGTGTCTGGCTTGGATGTGACCTTAAAAATAGATTATTGTTATTTTGTTTTTTATAAATAATTTATTTTTTTTTTCACAACAATAGTTTTATTTGTATTAGCCAAAATTTTGTTTTGGCCTAATTTGAATAGCATTTAAAATAGATTACAAAATTGGTTAGGGTTGATTCAATGGAGGAGAGAGTTCATTTTGTGAGGTGTCTAGGCAAAATAAAAATTGTTCTTTCACTCCAAATATTGGTGGTATACTATTTAACAAATAGATCGATTAGAATAAAAACTACAAAACATAGAAATTAGTATGTTAGGGTTACACCAACTATAGATTTGATCTAGAATGAATCATTATATAATTTGTCATCTATTTTGGTACTTTTTGGATGGAAAAATTGGAGGAATTGACTTGTGGGGTCCATTTTAGTGGTAGGCCATAGTTTGGAGATTTGGGGTCTAGAGCCTTCCAGAGCCATTTTGAGGCATCAAACAACACTTTTGGGGGTCAAAACGTTTTTAGCATAGTTATTATCAACTTGACATTGTTCTACACACTAAGACCTTTCCAATGGTGTGAAAATCACCTCAATCAGAGTTCATATGTGAAAGTTATGCCTCTTGCAAGTTGACCTACCTTGTTGACCACCATGGTATCAAGTGGATGTCACGTCAACCCCCATTACTCATGTGTGGGGCTAACCACATGTGGACTTTCAAGAAGATTTTATAAGGTCCAAAACCATAACTCTAAAGGAGGGTTGAGGCATGCAAAAACCCTAACCCAAGATGACTATCTAACTATATATGTTAAATACTAGGTTGTTAGGAGGAGAGGGGGTTCTTTCTTTAGCATTGCACTTGTTCCATAGTTGAGTAGAGCATCTAGGAGTGGGATTTGAGAGCATAAGAGAAATCATTCAAGCCATAGTGTTAAAGGAAACTCCATAGTGGGTGCCCATTTCTTTGTATTTGCATTTTCATAACTAAAGAAAAGAAAGTAGAGTGTAAGCCTCGCCTTTCAGCTGGGTTTTCTCCCATTTTTGGTTTCCTAGGATACATCTTGTGTCCATTTGTGTAGATGGTGTGTTCATTTGCTTGTTCTTTCATTTTTGTATTTAAGTCATTTTCATAAATTTGAGCATTAAGATATTAATAATAAATTTGGGATCTAAAGAAATAAATTGAATAATAAAAGATTTCATAATATTGCAAGATATATTGTGACAAATTGTTCCAATGGAATATCCATGGAATTTTAGAGATCAAGATTCCACTTGGATGTTAGTGTTTGATTCCTCCACTAGTTTTTCCATGCAAGGAGGGCTTGACTAAATTCCCTCCATTGTAGGGTACCTTACAAATTGGCAATTTGAATGACCACGTCTAAAAGGGAAACAATCGACTACTCCAATTTCATGTTTTTTTGGATGATATGCATTTGCGTAAATTCATTATCCTCCCTCCCTTGTTCATCTTCTTTCATTCTTCTCTCTATATTAATTTTGAAAGCATGTCTCTTCTCCTCCAACCCCAAGTGATTCTTCAATTGAATTTTCCAACATGCAAATTGCAAAACAAAGTATTAGACATCACCCAAGGTATTCCCAAGATCTTGACTAGAACTATTCAAATAACTCCTAAGGGAATGAAATTATTCATAGAGGACATGTGAACAACATTTTAGTGGCCTCCTTCCCCAGTGGTAAAGGGTGGAGGGATGAATAGGGGGGCAGGAGAAGGCATGCGAGAGAGGGACAAAAGGTTGAAAGGGAATGAGATGAAAAGGGGGTAAGGTAGCATAGGATATGAGGGACCACACAAGGGATATGAAAAAGTGGACCCTTTGCAGTGAGGAGGAGGGAGGGATTGAATAAAGTGGGGGTGGGTGAAGGATCCCCTCCTTGCTCTTAAACTTCTTAACTTCACCTTTGTTCACCCTTAATTACTTGGGCATGCAGTCTACCTTGGTCATGGGATATGAATTGTGGATTATTCAAACTCCTCTGCTTGTTTTGGGATGATCATCCCACTCCTAGGGTCAACCCTAAGTTGGCCATAACATTCTCTTCCCTATTTTGATTTCTTTTTATGTGGAAGAAGCTAACTTCGCTAGATATTTGGAGGAGAGGATCTATGTTTTGAAGAGTGTGATGGAGTTGTGAGGAGGAGGATTTAGTTTTCATTTGGTATCACATACCTAGAAACCTTTTTACATTTTTGAGGTAACAAGGTACCTCAAAACACAACGCCAATTTCTCTATTGCAACGACCCTAATTGGATACATGCTTAAATATTATAAAGAAAAATTAATTAAAAGAAAATGATTGTGATTAACTAAGTAATACTCTAACTGCAGACCACATTTAATGACCTGAGAATTATAATTTAAAAGATCAATGAAAATGATATAAAAAAAAAGGTTGTGTATGCAGAGAGGGAGCCGAATAGTCCCGAGGAGATAAAATATTAATGGAAGGAGTATGGAGGGGGACGAGGGTGGTTGGGAAGTAAAGGCGTGAGTCGGTCGAGAGGAATAAGAGGGGAAAGCGCGGGATGTGCAGACCATTCGTCGGGGGGGGATGGTTGTGGAGCACTGTTTTTTTATCTGCAGAGAGCCGAGAGCTTTACTGTGACATGTGTGCTCAGATTGAGGCACGAGATTTACTGGTTGTGACATATTGATCAGGGAGGCACCGAGTTGCTGGAGGTTTTGGGCACGGGGGCCAGGATATCCGTAGATATCCTGGAGCTAGGTCGTTTTCCTAGTTGGCAGGGTGGACATTAGTTTTGGGCAGTTATTTTCGGTGTCTGTGGCAGGGACTGGACTGCGTAGCAAGGCAGCAAGGCAGTAGACAACATAAATTAGCATCAGAACTAGGTACTTTGTCAAGTTATGTATTTATTTCTTTCTTCCATGAATTCAGTATTTAATGATAAATCTAAGCTACTGAAGTTTCTGTTATAAAAATCAATATTATGCTTAAAAGTTATTGTTTCAGTTTATTTCATAAAATGTTTATGAGACTAAATGATGTTTAAAAATATATGGGCATTACATATGGTAAACATTTCATAGAATTCACATTCATATAATAGATCACATTACATGCATCATTATTGATAATCAATGATGATGCATGTAACGCGATCTATTATGTGAATGGAAATTTTACGAATGTTTAAATGTTATTGATGATGATGTATATGATGCGACATATTGTGAGAATGTGAATTTAATGAATGTTTAATTACTATCAGAATGATGTTGGATACGATGCAACCTAAATGGGTAATGATAATC
>ML841565.1:12900-24688 GCA_009831015.1 Picea engelmannii | reverse complement strand
AGCAAAATTAATTAAAAGAAAATGATTGTGATTAACTAAGTAATACTCTAACTACAGACCACATTTAATGACCTGAGAATTATAATTTAAAAGATCAATGAAAATGATATAAAAAAAAAGGTTGCGTATGCAGAGAGGGAGCCGGATAGTCCCGAGGAGATAAAATATTAATGGAAGGAGTATGGAGGGGGACGAGGGTGGTTGGGAAGTAAAGGCGTGAGTCGGTCGGGAGGAATAAGGGGGGAAAGAGGGGGATGTGCAGACCATTCGTCAGGGGGGGATGGTTGCGGAGAATTGTTTTTTTATCTGCAGAGAGCCGAGAGCTTTACTGTGACATGTGTGCTCAGATTGAGGCACGAGATTTACTGGTTGTGACATATTGATCAGGGAGGCACCGAGTTGCTGGAGGTTTTGGGCACGGGGGCCAGGATATCCGTAGATATCCTGGAGCTAGGTCGTTTTCCTAGTTGGCAGGGTGGACATTAGTTTTGGGCAGTTATTTTCTGTGTCTGTGGCAGGGACTGGACTGCGTAGCAAGGCAGCAAGGCAGTAGGAAACATAAATTAGCATCAGAACCAGGTACTTTGTCAAGTTATGTATTTATTTCTTTCTGCCATGAATTCAGTATTTAATGATAAATCTAAGCCACTGAAGTTTCTGTTATAAAAATCAATATTATGCTTAAAAGTTATTGTTTCAGTTTATTTCATAAAATGTTTATGAGACTTAATGATGTTTAAAAATATATGGGCATTACATCTATTATTAGTTTGCATCATTTCCAACTACATTTCCTCAGCCATCCATCACTACCCATGATTTTTCTTTGCCTTATTAACAATTTGTGAGGGTAAATTTAACCTCTAACAAAATACAACACATATTCATATGCAAATATAACACATTAGTGGAAATAACAATGAATATTATGAATTATTGCATTACACATTAAATTTGATGCATATGTAAAACAAAAAATCATTCCACAAAGATGACAACCATGAATACTTATTTGAAATAAATCCATGTCCACCAAATTTATTGTTGAGAAGTGATTTTCCATCCATTTATAGGAATAAGCTATGGATTCCACCCATGAGTTAGACCATGATACCACCAAGGTGAAGAAATATCCTATGGGGATCTAAAATCACTCGGTACAACCCATACTCCCATGACAAACCATCTTCTCACTATAGATCTCTTAAGGGAATCATCCAACCATCATATCATCCATGGAACCATCTTCCATTACCCCACATAACACAAGGAAGCCCCACTCATTCTCTGCTTAACAAACCCTCAAAGTGCCCTTCCCTTCCTATGTTCTTCAAAGTGTGTATAAAGAGTCCAATTTATTGTCAAACTTTTGGTAATAAATCATGACATAAAAACTTAGCCTCAAGATAGTTAATGAATAAAAATAACATGGTTGCAAGTTTGAAGGTATTTCCTCGGTTATTGTGGACATTCCAAGCATGGTATTTCTCTCCATCCATCTATGTTTCTTCCATAATTCCAGTAACAATTTTCCCGAACTTCTATGGGATCTTACTAGCCATTAAACACATGGTAAAACCTTTCCATGATAATCATAACAACCATGAGAAACTAGGCAGAAACATCCCCATAACCTGGGATATTTTCTCCTCTCCATGCTCATGAATGGGTGCTTCTTTCAAATGATGATAGAATCCCCATGGAAAAGAAAATGGAATACACTTTCTTGCATGAGACTTCTCTCTCTTCCCAAGGATATGACATGTATGACACTTGTACTTGATACCACACCCACAAGTCAAATATCAATGGGACAACTTGTAATAAATCATGGGAAAGAAAGGGTAGCACTTCCAGAGGACAAAGGACAAGATCAAATCACCCAAAAACCCCTTTCATATTACCCTCATGTGGGTATCACAGTCTCCTTGTTACTCCCTCAAGCAACCATTTTGGGGGATATTGTATTATTATTTTTTGTCCTCTTCATACATGCTTTTACAAAACCTTGAACATATCATGGAAAATATACACACCACATTGTAAACCTAACCCTCCACTTGGACTCCTATGCATTCACTAGTCGAGCCTTGGCCTTTAGCTGCACACTATGAATATTTATAATGTATTTCCCATATTTACAACATAGGATCATTGTATCTCGGTCCACGTGTCTTTAATCCCATCACATAAGCCACATCATGTAAATAATACATGATTATTTCATATTATAATTTGAGGGTCAAAATTGGGGTATTGCATCCCCCCCCTCAAGGAATAACATCATCATGAGTGTTGCTTTCCTTCAAGTAGTAATACCATGTCTTTGTTCTTCAACTGCATCTATAATGATAGCCTCTTCATTACAACATGTAGTTGATGGCTATCTAGATAGCATCCTCCCATAATTTCTTTCACTTCCTTGAAATGCTTCCAAGGCCTCAACGTTTTAGCATATACCTACAACAATCATCAAGGTAAACATGCACATAATATCCATTTCTATGCAACAATTATTCCATCCATATGAATTTCAAATTCATAATTGAAGCACATATATTCATAATACAAGATAAAGTATGAAAATTAGCTTAATAATTAACTATATGAATAGATATCTCTACTCCACATGGATACCATGAGAGAGATTCAACTCATTATCTTATTTGATACACCCAAAATATACAATGCCTTCTTGATACCAACTAGTACGTAACATGAATATCTCACAACTGATTCATTCAAGTCACATCTTCCTTGTTGCACTAACCCTTCTAGGCTCATGAATCCCCTTTTTTTCTAAAAAATCCCTTGGACAATCCATCTTTCCAAGGTTTCACACTCAAGAAGAGCGCAACCTATAGAGCCTTAGTGCTAGGGAATCCCACTAGAAACCTCTAATAAACAATATCTTGTGGCAATCAAAGAATATCATAGGGTTCTAATGTCATCACAAATAGCATCATCTTCATTTTTTCTATCTTACCATAGCCACCATCTATCCTTACTAGGAATATTCACCATCTCACCTATATCATACACATATAGTTACCCTAATATGTCATCATAATAGTTTTAATCAAAAAATTCAAATTTGTTTCATATAGAAATCATATTTCACAACTCTGAGATCCTCCTCATAATGTTTGGTCATTGCATGTGGTAGCAACCAATCTTTCTTATGGACTTACACTCATTTCCATATTCAAGACAATTTTACCTATAATCTATCCTCTTGATAGAACTTTGAATCAACCAAACAAATTATGAATATTCATACATACAATTTTTGCATTGTAACATTCACGACAACCCATGAAATGATCTCAAAATTATGACATACTAATAATTCAATCATTTTTAGCTATCAACGTATTAAATGCAATGAAATATCATTCACTATATATGCATTATAAACACAACAAGCATTCACATGGTGCAATCAAATATTTGTGTCAATAGTCATGGATGCACAATCACAACTTACACATGTACATAAGCCAATTATGCACATTCAATCAATGCATCCTTGCATTGATTCAAGAATACCATAATCCCAGCGCATGTGATCTACCATGATAAGTTGGAGAGTTGAACCAATGACACGACACATCACCCATTTGGAAAATGTACTCTTCTTCCCAAACACAACACCAAAAATGTATCATTTCTATGCTAAATAGTCCCTTAGACATACTAGAAGGCCTTTCCTTCTTTTTTTATTAGTCCCTTAGGAAACCCTATCTCCTTTTACGTCGCTCTCAATGTTGGAAAGAAGGTCCCAATCTTAGATATTGATACAAATAAGGAGAGCATTGGATAATTGTGTACCGTTGTAGTATTTCTCAAGTCCCTCATCGCATGGGCCCACACATGGTTATCTTGCATGGAATCCATTGTCATATCATGAGTGTAAATACTCATGCACTCTAGTTATTCACTCTTAACCAACTCAATTATGACATACTAACTCATGAATGCATCAAAATATTCTAACAATCTTTACATACCCAAGGCTTCATTCCTTTTCCTCACTTAGGCATCACTCACTTGCATGCATCAAATGTCATCATAAACATAACAATGAATATATCAAGCATGACTAAACGAATTCTCACCCAATTCTCTTTCAACACTCATGCAAACATTGGCATGACCAATCTCATACATGTATGGTTTCCATAAACATATTTAATGTGACCTAATCAACTAGTACCTGGAACTCACATGATCCATTCATCAACCTCTTAACAAGCATATCCTTGTCATTTTCCCTTCCTTATGAGGTTTATTGTCATACATCGTTGCATTATCAACATCTTCAACCATGTCATGTTATACAACAAATCAATAACCACATAGTAGTGATCATACCATACTCATTTCATATACAACAAACCACTCTTAGTCAATATGAAACATCATGTATGCTCAAGAATATATATATGCACTCTCCACATATTATTTCTCAATATGTTTTCTTTTTAACAGAAACGGTTGTTGGCTTGTATTAAAAATAAAAGGGGAGGTTGTGGCCTGACCGTCCAACCTCCAAAAGTTTACAAAATTTCAAGAGTTTTGGCTCTAGAGCCTGTTCCAGCCTATTACATTAAGTAATAGGCACAATTTTTTGTCTTATGAAATGACAATTTACAAACTGGGCATCATGGCTATTGTAGATTCTAACAAAACTATTGCCCAAAAACCAAAATTTACATTGCATTTCTAATCACCGATAAACCTGGAAGTTATCATGGTCCCTCCTTTCCTGCTTGATTTCTGGGGCTACTGATTGTTCACTGCTTCCTATTTGTACATCCTTCTGCAATAGCGTATGGTTCACTGTAGGATCTTCCTCGCTATAATGGTCCTTTGTTTGGTTCAAATTGTGCACAGAAAAGACTGAACACCTGAATACGGAGAGGGGGGATTTTCTCAACTTCTAGATTCCTTAAGTCACGCTTCAGTCTTCTTAAATGGTTCTATTTCTCCTTTTTTCTCTCCCTGAGACATTTAATTTCCACTTCATGAAATTCCTTGTGAGCTTTCAGTTTATCAACTTCTTGTTGTAATATTTTATACCGATTGGAGAGCTCATGCATTTCCTCCTGATGTTGTCGCTCTGATCCCTTCTTCCAACCATCAACTCACTGCATGAATCTAGACATAGCATCCTCCGGGGTATCTACGCGATTTTCTACTTTGGGAAAATAGGGAGGAGTCGGGGGCAGTGGACTCCATTAGAGCTTCTTCGAGATGTGAGCCTGCGACTGAGAGCCACTGTAACCACTTCCAAGAAAATTCTCCTACTTCGCTCCTGAAAGGTTTGTTTTCCACCCTGCATAATAAGGCCAAATTGCCACAAAACATTACAATAAACCCATGCTGCATTTTGTTTCCACCATCCTGTCTCCAACACGCTCCGTCTACAAGTGAGAGTACGAATTGAGCAGAAAGCAATGAAGGGGCATCCAGGAGATATATCCGTCTACTTAAAACATTAACTCTCGCATGCTTAAATACCCAGGGGACACACTGAAAGGATACAACGAAAGGACTGTTAATAAATTGATTGAAAACGCTATGCATGATTGCTTTAAATGTGGAGTGAGACACCTGTAACGTGGAGAGTGACGCTCGGATTAAGGAATTGGGTCCCACCTCGAGAGCTCCCCACAATGGAAAATCCCCTCTTCTAAGTTGCATGCTTGGTTTTCTCTTAGATCAGATTTAGGGTTTAGATCTCTAAGGACATGAAAAACTTTGAAGGATTCCATGGTTTCTTTGAGATCGAGGATCCTTTGAATTATTCGACTGATAATAATGTTTTTTGGAAGGATTTTTCGATAGATACTTTGTATTATAAGAGAGGAATCTCCTACTATGACAATGTTTCAAATCTTTTTCTGATTGATGAGATCCAAACCTTTCCATGCTATGAGGGCCTTAATATGGTTATTGGTGGTTGTCCCTAATCCCCCAGAGTAGTTGATTACCTCTTATCCTTCAGGGTCAAACAACACCCCACTCGCTCCTGCCACCCTTATTTCTCAATATGTCTATTAGTGTGTATGCATTCCAACTATTTTATTATCTTGCATTTGCAACATTCCTATGTCTTAAAGCTATCTACTAATAATGGTTTTCTCAATCTAGAGAAATATTATAGAACAACAAGAGAAGAGTCAAGGAATTATCCCTTCCAATTCCTTTGCATAGCATCGAATTCTGATCTACTCCATGGGCTTTCTCCAAATCACGCAATATATCATTAACTATGATATTGTTGCCTTATTAATAATACTTAATGCATACACATAAGCTATACTTTCGGCTTATAAATCATACAACTCTACTCTACAAATAAATGGAATTTAAGGTGAGAAAATCTCTCCAATTGCCATATCTACCTTGTTAGCCACATGCATCATTTACTTCTGAAACCATTTCTTGGCATATTCAAATTTTCCTTTCATTCCTTGGGTTTCCTATGCATTATTTCCATTCTTGATATTTGATGCTCCACTTTCCTTGAAAAATTATAGACAAGACCAACTTGGCATTTCCTCATCTAAAGCTTCCTTTAAGCCTTATCCAACTCTAGAATTTCCTCTGCATTCCTTGGAAAATTCTAATCCAATATCCACTATGTCTCATACTCCATCTCATGAGACAATTCCACGCAATGGAGTGATTCATTCTTTTTATACATAAGTTATTGATTCATATCCTACACCTCTTCCAAACACACAATTTTAATCCAATAATATGGTTCACACATCTCACATATGGGGTACATGCCCGCTTTATCTTGGTGGGTTTCCTACACCATCCAATACTTTCAATGGACCTTTCCTTATGCAAACATGATGATTTTTGTGCTTTGCAACCTTCATTACTTGGTTTCCTTTCCTTACCCCAAGGGTTATGACTTACACCTTTCTTTTATGCATAAGGATGCCATTCACTATAAAACAGTATTTCATATACCTATAATGGACATTTTCTTATTGTATAAAATCATAACTTCATCAATCAAGAGCACATGAAAACTATTCTCTACCACTTATTATATGGGAATTAGATTTCACATGTTGGATATGTTGAATACATCATATGCATTCCGACTAAGACATTAGCATCCTTAAATAAGATCACATGTCACCCCTTTCACTGATGAAAATTAGCTTGTTTTCTCAAATATGCTAACATCGTTCCCTATATGTTCCATTACATATCATATACAACCCTTTCCAGGCCTATTTATGCCTCATTACACACCTTGTTCCAACACATAACCCTTACTCCAAGTTCAAGGAACTTTGGAGATTATGCACAAAGATGATTGTTTTGTCCAATCAAACCCAAAGGCTCTATTCTATTAATTTTCTGAATAATCAAAGCATATTTTGAAAACATAATTCCTCTATTACATTTTATTCCAAAACACATTTTTGATGACTATACTTATGCTCAATTATGAGCTGAGAGCTAAAAGTTATGACTTCTCGAAGTTACCCCTTTTGCCCTATTTCTACACTTTTTTTTTAAATAATTTTTTGTGTTGATGTGGCATAACATGTGCCATGTGCTCACATGACACTAGCACTCACATAGAGTCTAATTCTCGTCACCCAAACCTACCATGTCATCCTTCACAACCCCAATGGAGAAGAATCCCGCTAGATCTTCTCGGTCGTTGATTTACTAAGCAGATTGAATCTTAGCAGTCCATGAATCTTCATAACTCTTGGACCTCCATCGAATCCAAATCCCGGGATAATATGTGAGAATTGATTCATTTTGAGTGGAGTATATTTGAGTTGTTCATGAAGGTTTTAAAACTTATGCTCCCTAACAATTTTTCTCCCCCATGATGCAACTTGCATCATTGATCAAACTTGGCAAAGCCAAGATCAACAGTTCATGTCACTTGGACCTTTCTCCTTTATTTGATGGGCCTCATCTCCCACAATGTAATGACATCCCTTGATCTCATTTAGGTAGAGCCAATATCCATCATTTGTGGAAAAAGGAACCTCCCTAATCACTGATTAAATCTAGGCCATTTGCAACATTCACTCATTGAATCTAGGCCATTCGTGGCACTTCCTAACTTTACTTTCACCACTGAAATCAAGCCCTGTGAGAGAATACTAGCCCTTATTAGACTTTGGGGTAGTTTAAACCACTTACCACCCATCTCCAAAACCACTTTCTTTGCATCATGTTGTGGTGTTCTTCCAAACATGTGGTGCCCATCTAGAGATTGTGGAGGTCAAACTTGTGGAACTTTAATAGACATATTTCCCTCAACAATTCTAAAACAGTAGAGCACATGGCATTTCCATAGCAATGGAGGAGACTCACATCTATTTTTCAGTACCGCTTAGCCTCTACAATACTCCTTACCACTTTCTCATTCTTGCACCACTATATTTATCCCTACTGTGTGGCTTCCACTTGTACACTCGGGCTCACCTGGGTTCCTTCGCGCCGACTTATAGGGTTTGCTTAAATAAGCCATAAATTAGTTATAGTTTTTTTGTTTGTCCTTCAACCACATCAATTACAACTCAACCACCATGAATTGTAGGCATGACTTCACAACCTTACTCACACGTCCATTATTTTACTCTCTAGATGCAATTTCAACGCCATTGTTAACACTTGAAACTTTTGTCAATGTCAAAATTGATACACACACACACACACACACACACACACACATACATATATACATGTGTGTGTGTGTGTGTGTGTGTTTAGAGAGAGAGAGAGAGAGAGAAACTCTTCATCCACAATTCCATGGTTTAGTTCCCAAAACCATGGTTAATTGCATAAAAACCATATATATCATGAATTAGGGGAAAGTCCATGTTCCAAGCCATAAAAACATGGTTTACTCCACAAGAATTATACATCTTGCCTCTAATCTGTCTATAGGACAAATATTATACAATTAGGGCTTGTACTATGGTCTAGTGCATAATAGATGGAAAATGCGGATTAGGGAAAAAACCATGGTTTAGGCCCCAAAATATTGGTTAGTTGAATAAGAACCATTGATATCACTCTTAATCCTTTTGTGTCATAAATTTCCATCTCAAGTTATCGTACCATAATTTAGTTCATTGGCAATGGTTTTAAAGCCTAAAAAACATGGATTAGGGTGGAATTCATAATTTGTGGTACTAAATAATGGTTGAGGGCACAAGAACAATATGTATTTCCCCTAATACATGAGTTGGGCCCTTAATCCTTTCACAGGATAAACATTCCATCTCCAAAAAAAAATTCATGGTTCAGGACCATATAAATGGCCTCCAACCCCCAAAAACATAGATTAGGTGCAAAATCCATGATTTCAAGTCTAAAATTATTGGTAGTTTCCCAAGAATCATCTATATCAACCTTAATCCATGAAACTATTCTCTTAATCCTTTTGTACAAAACAAATTATTTCTCAAGGGTATGTATCATGCTTTATATCCCATATAGATGGTCTTTGAACCTAAAAAAACCTAGATTATGGATGCCTAAGATATAAAAACCATGGTTTAGGCACCAAAAATATGTTTATAAGATATAAAATCCATGGTTTAGGCACCACCACTACGTTTTAGCCCATATGAGGCATCAATATCTCTAACAATTGATACAATTAGGTCCCTAATATTTCTATAGAGAAAAAAAATTATATCAAGGGTTAATAACACCATAGTCCAAATCTCTATCAATAGATTTTGAGAACAAAACAATCATTATAGAAAAAAAAATCCATAGTTTAGGACCTAAAACCATGGTTTCTAATTCAATAACTATTTTTCATGTCTAAACCAACCATGTAATTGGATCACTAATCTTTCTATATGATAAAAAGATGGAGAAAAAGATGGTTCCATCTTTTGAGCTTGCTCTATGGTTTAGGCCCCATGAAAAAAAGATTCCATATACAAGGTTTCTATTGAGGTCACACAAATCAAATCAATAAACTAACAAAAATTAAATGTGTCATATGAAACTTTGGCTATGTGAACACCCCACATGGGAAGTCATAAGAAATAATTGAACCCTTAATCCTTTTGCAGAAAAGTTCTATCTTTAGGATCCTTTTATAGAAAAGTTCTATCTTTAGGACCAATATAGTAATTCATGTCTTAGTAGAAGGTTTATAACCTCCAAAATGTATATTAAAATAAAAATCAATATTAAGTATAATATTTTATAAATTACTATATAAATATATAAATTTTATGTAGTATATGATTTTTTTACTATTATTAAAATTTATATTAAAATTTAATTTTTGTGAGAATGTTTTTTTTAATTATAAATCACTTTGAAACAATGACGAATCATCTACTTCACCATAAAATATTATATTAAACGATCTCATAACTTATACATATATGAATGTATCAAAGCTTATCCTTTTTTTTCCACGTCAAAAAAATTGCTCCTTATATTCAAAAGAATATAAAAGTTTACAGCAGCGAATCAAAAAACAGCTACAACAGCCATTCAAAATACAGCTACAGCAGCAAATCAAATAGATGGAAACCATTACAACAACAAATCTAGTTGAATCCACGAAATGCAAAGATCGAAGTTTGCAAAGGTTTATCAAAATAGCAAATCCGTCAATGATCTAAGATAGCAGTGCTGGAATCAAATCAAAGATTTATTTTGTAGGAAAGTCCTTCATGACCGTCCTCCCAAAATGAAAAGAGAATTTGATTCGGTGGAAGATGCAAAGCCTTTTTTGAGAGCGAGTCTGCCACCTTGTTATCCTCTCGAAAAATGTGCTGGAAAGAAAGCTTTCTGAAGAGAAGAGTAGCTTCTATGGTCCGTTCCATCCAGCAAGAAAGAGCTGCAACACGTAAGCCTGCCAATCCATTCAGCCAATCAATTGTGATCTTGGAGTCACCGAGGAGCAGCAAATCGTCGGTGTGGCGACTAGCTAGGAATAGAGAGGTCCAAGCACCAAGGAGCTCCGCCTTTGTGTTGGATCCCTGATTGCAGTTCAAAGTCCAGAGGATACTCGAATGTGAATTTAAAACAATTCTCCCCCCAGCTCCACAAGTCGCTCCTCCAAGTTGTGAGGCCCCATCAAACCAGGCCACCGCCCTATCCAAAGGAATGTGTAGAGTCCGCCGCTCTGCTGGTTTAAAATGTGGCTTTGTAATCTTGTTTTCTTCAGTCAAAATGAGAGAAGAAATGTGTGGAATAGATGGCTTCTTGTCGTTGAAGAGAGCTGCATTTCTGGTCAGCCAAATATGCCAGCAAATGTGTAACGGAAGCATTGGCAGCGAGATGGAATTGTGAATCCAGAATTGGAAGCAGGATGGAACAGAGTTACCCCTCCAATGCGCAGGGATTTTTAGAGCAGATGTAATTGCTGTCCAAATCGCTTGGGTGAAAGGGCAGAGGACGAAAACATGAAGAGTAGATTCATTGTCTTGAGCACAAAGTGGGCAGCGATTTGGGCCCTCCCATCCGCGAGCTTGAAGTTTGTCCCAGAATAGTAATCTATTTTCCAACATGAGCCAAGCAAACAGTTTATATTTTAGAGGACAAGTGTCTTTCCAGATCCGCTGTCTCCAATTTGTTGTTGATGGGTTCCAGATAAAGTCTGCCAGAGATTGATAGACGTTCTTTGCAGTTAACCTGCCAGATCGATCTCCTCCCGTCCAGATTAGGGAGTCCGGTTTAGTCTTCAAATATACGCCAGCTGCTTTGAGATGAAGGGCGAAATTATCCCATTCGGCTCTGTGATCTTGATTTA
>ML841563.1:26894-37800 GCA_009831015.1 Picea engelmannii | reverse complement strand
CCCTCAAGGTACAATGTATGTAAAAAGAATAACTACAGTTGCTAGGAAACTGTGTCCTTCACTCCAAGACGACCTCGCAGAGAATGGAATTTATGCTCAATGAAGGTCTTGGTGAAAATGTTTGTCGTCTGTTCTGCTGAAGGATAGAACTGTAAGTCGATGATCCCCTCGTGTACTAAATCCCAGATGTAGTGCATGTGGATATCGATGTGCTTCGTCCGATGCATCTGAACTAGATCTCTGTAGAACATTAGAGTGCTCTGGTTTTCACACCAGATGACGATTGACCGATGAAACTGAATGCCCAACTTAGTGAGAAAATGTTGTAGCCACATAGCCTGAATGGTTATATTAACTACCCCTCTATACTCTACCTCGGTTGAAGATAGATAAATGACATATTGCTTCTTGCTCAACCAACAGATAGGCCCGGAACCAAGACTGAGTGAGTAACCAGATGTGGAATTGTGATCAATGTTATCGCTAGCCCAGTCGGAATCAGTAAACCCAATGAGAACTAATGTAGAGTCTGTTGCATAATGAATCCCAAAGGTGATGGTGCCCTGTACATATCGAAGGATACGCTTTGCATCTTTCCAATGTATCTCATGCGGCTCCTGCATGAACCTGGAAACTGTGCCAACTGCATATGAGAGGTCTGGTCTGGAGTGTGTGAGATAAAA
The DNA here is from genome assembly GCA_009831015.1 of Picea engelmannii. NCBI lineage: Eukaryota > Viridiplantae > Streptophyta > Pinopsida > Pinales > Pinaceae > Picea > Picea engelmannii. The sequence continues at coordinate 37,117 of ML841563.1, read as the reverse complement.
CAAACTCCCAATTAGTTATCTATACAGTGTGCTGTCAACCAGCGGACTCTCCCCGCCATCCTCAAGTTTGACTCCTGATAGGAAAGGAGTCAGAGCAGACTTGCAGTCTATCATGTAAAATATCTCAAGGAGATCTCGTGCATATTTGGCTTGAGAAATTTTGATGCTTGATGCATCCTGACTGATCTCAAGTCCAAGGAAGAAGTGTAGCAGACCCATGTCCATCATCAAAAACCTGTCATGAAGAATCCTCTTGACTGCAGCAATTGCTAAAGTCGAGCAACCGATGATCAAAAAATCATCGACATACACAACAAAAAGTAGAAGTGAATCAGTCATCCTGAGCATGTATACATTCAGGTTATATTTACAATGTACAAAGTTCTGTGACAACAGGTAAGAGTCCATCTTGGCATACTATACCCTCAGAGCTTGCTTGAGGCCATAAAGTGACTTCTTCAGTCGAAAAACCAAAGATGAGTCCTACATAAATCTCTGGGGCTGCTCCATGTAGATATCCTCAGAGAGATCACCATGAAGAAATGCATTCTTGAAATCCATCTGATGGACTTCCCATCCCTTGGCTGCCACAATTGAAAGTGCCAATCGTATGGAATCCATCTTCGCTACTGGAGCGAAGGTCTACTCATAGTCAATACCATGAACCTGCTGCAAGCCTTTGGCGACAAGCCTGGATTTGTATCTGCTGATCTGTCCATCCGCTGTGCTCTTGGTCCTGTAGACCCATCTACATCTAAAAATTTTCCTCCCAGAAGGAAGGGGAACCAGATCCCAATTCTGGTTCTCGAGGAGGGCGTTGTACTCCTCCTACATGGCAGATTCCCAAAAGGGATTTCCAGAAGCCTTGCCATAATACTTTGGATATGAATATTGAACCAAGAAAGGATGCCTTGAAGGCAATGGTTCAGTGGAAATGAGTGCAATAGGAGTCTCCTTGAAATTAGATCGAGTCCTCCTAGTATCAGTTGGATCACCGACGAGATCCTCTGCATCCTGAAGAGTAGTCTGTGCCCACTTGGGCCTCTGCTCTGGCTCTGCAACTGCATCTGGATGCTTTGACTCTACATCTGATTGTACTGACTTTGAATCTAAATCTAAATAATCTGATTCCTTTGAATCAAAACTCTCATCTGAAGAAGATTCAACATGTGCATGCTCATCATATCGGACAGGTGGAAGAATGAAGGTGTCTACATGTGGATGATGAGGTGCATGCGAGACCCTTTCCTTGAATTGGACACTATGCTCAATGATAAGCTGATCCAAGGAAAGATCAATAAGTCAATATCCCTTCACATAGTCGGGGTATCCAACAAAAATGCACTCGGTGCTCTATGGATCAAGTGCCTTCCTCTTTTTAGAGGGAATCCGGGCCCATGCACGTGAACCAAAAATGCGAAAGTGGGTCACTTCCGGTTTGAGGCCACTCCAAGCCTCGTAGGGGGTCTTATACTTGAAAGATATATGAGGAGATATATTTTGGATTTATGTTGCATAGTTAAGTTCTTCAACCCATAGTCTCTGTGGTAGTGACTTTGCATGCAACATGCAAGATGCCATCTCCTTTAGAGATCAGTTTTTTCACTCAACAACTCCATTTTGTTGCAGAGTGTAGGGAACTGTATGCTGCAACTGAATCCCTGCCTCATGGAAAATATTTTGGATCTCATGATTCACACACTCTCCCCCATTATCAGTTTGGAGGACTTTGATCTTCTTTCCAGACTATGTCTCAACCAAGGCTTTGAAATCTTTGAGGTGTTGAAAGACTTTTGATTTTTGCTTGAGAAAGTAGATCCATGTAAAACATGAGAAATCATCAAAAGAAATGAGAACAAACCTCTCTTTTCTGATTGATGGATGTGAAAGAGGACCCATGAGGTCACTATGGATCAGATCTAAAGGTGAGGAAGCTCACTGAGACTTTCCTTTGTCAAATTTCTCTTGAGGGTGTTTCCCGAGAACACATCCCTCACATACTCCTTTGGAGAAATGGATGTCTGGTAGACCATCAACTAATCTCTGCTTGCTAAGATGTTTCATGTATCTGAAATTCAAATGTCTAAACCTTTCGTGCCATATCCTACTACTTTCATCAACATGAGTAAGCAGTAAAGTAGAATTAGGTTCAATGAATTCAGAAAATGTATACAACCTAGACTGATGATTTACCTCACTGGTTGCAACCCTGAAGTTGGTTTGCATGTCGTAGATGTCAAAATAATTTGGTGTGAATATGAATCTCTTTCCGGTGCTGGAATTCTTCATCTGATACATGGAGAGAAGGTTGACAGAAAGCTTGGGAACATGCAACACATTCTCGAAACTTCCATTGGTAAGTTCAATCCTTCCTTTGTCGGTGACTTCGACAAAAGATTTGTCCCCCATCAGAATAGGAGGACCTTTGCATGCATCTAATGAATAATAGACTACTTCTGAGGCATCCATGTGATGTGATGCTCCTGAATCTATGATCCAAGCATCAGGAGAGGAGTTGATGGCAATCAAGGCATGGCTAGAATTTCCTTTCTTGGAATTCAGATCTTCTGGCTTCTTCTTCTTTTCACCCTCAGGGATGCGATCTCCAAGGTTGTTTTGATGAAGTATTTGAGACATCAGATCTATTTTCTTTTTCATCCATGCGGATTCTGAATGGAATCCTTTGTGACATTATGTGAATTTCTCTCCTTTTCTTCCCTTTTCTCCTTTGGATCTGGAGGCATCGGTGAAGGGTTTTGTGTACCCTTCCATCTTCATATGTGCATGAGATTTCTGTTTATCTTTATATTTAGATTTCTGATATTTGTGGCTGCCATCATGCACAGTAAATGCATGTGCTCTTGGGCCTTTGATTGCGCCCATGTTGATGAGCTTGGTTTGCTCTTGTGTCAAGGATTCGATAAAGTCCTCAAGAGAAGGCATCTTCTAGGTGGCTCCAGAGGCGAATTTAACAATATGGAATTTAGATACAAATAAAAAGAATTCAAGACCAAGCTTGGAGAGAATGGTGACAACCATTTGTTTCTCCTCCTTTGATTTATCAACCCCGCAAGCTTTGAGTTGCGACAGTAAATCCTTGAATTTTGTAAAGAAATCTTGGATATTCTCGAAGATTTTTAGATCCAATGTGAGCAGATCCACCTCTAGAATGTGTCCCCTCATCTCATCCTATTTTTCAAAGATCCCTTCCAATATGGCCCAAGCTTCATTGGGAGTCTTACATGAAGATATATGAAGAAGGAGATCAGGAGAAATAAGACTACAAATTGTTCCGAGTGCCTCATCCATGCGATTTAAGTACTTGGAATTTTCTATGGCTGATGTCAGATCTGTATCTATATTCATGTTTAACCTATACAACCCTCTGCATTAGAGATCTATGGATATTTTCTCCTTCCATGAAAAATAGTTGTAAGGTGTAAGAATGAATTCTTTTTGGAATTCCATCTTTCCGTTGTCTTCAATCTTTTGTACCTGTAAAACATTTTGGTGTAGATTTTTCTTAGCAGTCCATTGGATATGATACCATGTAAATGTGTTGAACCTGCACAGAATATATCTATCTAAACAATGATACACACATTTGTAGAGAGAATTGGAAAAAGAAGAAGGAGAGAAAGAGTGGAAATAATTCTCATTAACCGTTATGAATAATGAATAATTTACACATGAGATACTCTATATATCTCAATGAATTCGAATTGAGGTGAACCAAATCTCTATGGTGGTGTTCTAGAGTGATCTTGACACACACCAGTAGTTACGGGAGTGAAATTCCACCTATTCTAGTCTCTCAGGCAGTTACGGGAGTGAATTGCCACCTAGTTGAGTTAACTAGTTAACTAGTCTTCAGTTAACTGATTGAACAGAGAGTAGTGAGGAGTTAACTGATGGAATCAAGGATAATGAACCACTCTGGTGATGATACCAAGGCAAGGTTGAATTAGCATGGTGATGATCCCAATGCAACATCTAAACTCAACTCAACTAGTCAAACTGAAGTGTCAACTGAAAGAGAATATTCTCCAGGTGGAATATTCTCCCCTAAAATATAGAAGACTGGATAATGACTAATTATAAGTAATAAAAAAATAAAAATATTAGGAAAAATAAATCCTAGGTGTGTGTGAAGTAACTCCAACAATCAAAGCACGGAGTTTTCATATCTAGAAATTTTCAATATTCTTACTTTTATCAGAGCACAGAGCTTCTAGAGCTTACCTCAAAAAGTCTCACTTTTACCTTTCTCGGAGCATAAATCTTTCAGATCTTACCTCTTTTCTTCATATCAGACTTCTTTCTTTAGCACAAATATTTATAAATCAAGTAGAATACTACGCACTAGGGCAACAGATCTATGCACAAAGCTTTCACAATTTCAGGTCGGATCTTTGCACAAAACTTCTTCTTCCTCAGTTCCCAGCAATCACAGTTTTAGGTCCCAGGAATGGAACCATTTGTTGGAACAAGGGTAGACCTAGGGTTCAACGCTACAAAAATGCACCAACAAAACCCTAACTACCGACCCTTTCGAAAATACCTACGAAGAAGATGAAGCCTCACCCGAGTTAGAGGCAGGGGTGGTTGTAGGACTCAAGGGTTTGCAACCTTAGCTGGGACACAGATCTGTGATTATAGTACTTAATAGAGTGCTCAACACCATTAGTTCATCATTACTTAAATCCACGGGAAAAAAATAGAGCATCACAACATTCACCCCGATCTAAGGTAATTAAGCACTTAGCATAAATAAATGGATTAGAGCTAGCAAGTCCAAGCACTAAGCACATTCACCTATGTTATATCTAACATCCAGATTCATCATAAGAACAAAGCATAAACAAATCTATCTAAGCATCTCGAAGCACTTAGAAAATATCACATAAATGCATTAGAACATTGCACATAGCAGAATAACACTGTATTTACGTGGTTCAGCCCCACCCTAGGGCTACGTCCACCAAATATTCTTCTTTATTAGCTTCTTCAATAGGTTACATGCACAAATCCTCAGAACCCTTCTCCACATAGGATAAAATATCTGGGCAGCTCGGTAGATCCTTCTTCCTTGTGTTACAACAAAAATCCCTTCACAATCTGGCACAACCACTTGTACTCAGCTCTACAAGCCTCTCACAATATGCACAACGCAATTACAGGTCATACTTGCACTTGGCACAGCATCACATAGAATCCTTTTCCCTTCTATCTCTCCTAAATGGCCTAGGTATCTATTTATACATTACAAAAGTGGGCCTGGGCATGGGTAAACCCATGGGATGAAATCCCATTCCCATTACATAATCCCAAAACCCTAAAAGGACCCAAAAAGGGGCCGAGATCCCGTGATATCCACTTCATCTTATGCTCCACCTTCAGCAGGCTGTCAAAGTCCAAAATGGTCAAACTTGAACAAAAATCTCCCAAAACTTGGTCAAGGGCCAACAACAAGGTAGGGTGTTACGATTAAAATTTCTCTTACAAGATTTTAAGTGACTCGTTCATGAGCCCAATCATGCCAAGTGTTGTTGCCTGCTTTGATACCAATTTGTAACACACCCGACCCCTATGTACCCTTTTTAGGGATGGGGCATTATATTCCTCTTTCCTTAATCATCACAAATCCTTTTCCCAGGATCGTTTTCCTCTTCTTCTCATTAAGAGCTATCTAACAACTTCCACTATGTTCAAATCCGAGCTCTGGATTGGGAGATAAACCCTTCCAAAACTCTTCAGGAACTATTAGTCAAGGGCCACGTGGTGCACATGTAGGTCCATCTCATTCATACCATCCCAATTTCCCCAAAGTTCTAAAGATTCCCCAGCTTTCCTGCATCAATGGTGGAAGTCCATCCACCGTCAAATCCGACGGTGGAACCTCATCCTTTTTTAACACATAAGCTTAAGGGAAATTCGACGTTCAACATTGAATGATCCTTTTTCCACCCATGCACTTATCCTTCGAAGTCCTGAAATCCCAAAGGACCTTGGAATATTTCCACATGTCTACAACCTTCGGCGCTTTTGGCTCATCTATGATACTATTCCTTAAACCTTTTGAGTTCCGAAGTCCCAGACTCTCGAGGGTCCACCCTTACACAAGGTGGTGTATTAAATGCATATGTAAGGACAAGTGGGTCCCGAGTACTCCACCTACTAATAATCCAAGAGAATATGTGCCAGGGGGTGTGTCACACAGCAAGGCAGACATGACACATGGCCCCATTAGTGGGTGACACGTGTCACATTCTAACATGCACATAAGTTCTGCGAAAAGAACAAATCAAGGTGACACGTGGCACATCGAACGTGGGTCCATTCCCCTTACATCTCATGGTTGAGGTATGTCCATGTAGATCCATAGATCTATGGCCTCCGTTGCTTCACAACTTAGCCATTCGGGGGATCCGATCTGTGCTTTCGTTGTTAATTCTGGAGTGTTCAGTGTCGAGATGACCATGGTCTAGATCCAACAGATAGAGGGGATCTTGAATAATCCTAAGATAAATGGTCCCCATCACTTTGTGACTTTCAATTTCAGGGGTTCTACATATTTAACACTCTCTTTCTTTCGAAGTGGTCAACGCCACATTGACTGTGACTTATATATAACGATTAGGGAGGTTTCATAATACCCTCGGATCTATGGCTCGCATTACTTCATGATCGATAAGTGGGTCAGGGTTTAACAGTGGGACAGATCCCATGGTCATGGATAGGGAAACCGCCATATGTCAGTCAACCTCGCTGGTAACTGAACCAACAGGTTGCCTTCGGTTGGTTTTGGAGGTTGTAAGTTCATAGCGTCTTGGAGCTCCGAACTTCTAGAGTTCTGAAGAAAAATATAGATCATCTCCTTTTAGATGTAGGGAAGGGTTCCTAAGTGTTGGTTATATGTATTATCTAACAAGCCTCGAGGATGTATGATCTAATATTAACCATTATTTGGTTAGGACCGTGGACATGAGCCCTCATTCTGAGAGATGACCTTCCTGCATTTCTTGGCAAAGATCAAGGAAATGGCACTAGGTGGGACTACTTAGGGTATCCTGTACAATTTCTTGTTAAAAGTAATAATAACACTGCGAGGCCTAGACTCATATATAGCATGAAATTTCCATAAATAAGGTTGTCCCAAAATAAAATCACAAACTTCAAGGGGAGAAACATCATACAATACCTCATCTTTTAAGGGATTGATGTCATAGGATAGGAAACACTGTTGGCTGACACGAAGATCACTTCCTTGGTGGAGCCATCTGATGGTGTAGGGATGTGGGCGTGGCATTGTTGATAGAGCCAACTGCTTGATGACCTTTGTTGAGATGAGGTTCTTCTGGATACCAATATCAACGATGAAGTGCAACGAGGTTCCTTTCACCCACATCTATGAGTAAAAGAGGCGCTCTCCTTCCTCTAGTTCATTAGGTTCACCGGGTTGGATCTTGGTGGTAGCAACGGTGGAAATGGGTTCCATGTCAATGATCCGTCTCCCATTTTTTGGTTTTGACTCAGAGTCAGAAACCACATCTCATTCAAAGGCTTTCATCTCAGCCACCAATGACTGATTTGAGCGATAATCAATAGTGTTATGCCAGGGGATCTTATGGAAGTCACACTACTTCCCGGTATCTTTCTTCTTCTTTCCACTATCCTTTTTTTTTTGCGACTTAGACTAGTTTTCCTGAGGCTATCCCTCTTTTTTCTTCCCTTTGTTTTTTCGGTTGGGGCTATTGGACATAATGTAATTGATATATTGTCATTGATATCAACAGTTGATGTCATTGTGATGTGATGATAAGTTATCACTGATGAAATTGTCATTGATGTCAACAGTATAACTATTAGCAGAGAATGAAAATGTCAAACAGTATGCAAAGATCAAATCTCAGAAGGAAAATCGCATTGCAGAAACACAATCAGATCAAGTTGTGACCGTTGGATATGCAAGCGTCAGATCAATGGAAGGGATTGATTGCAGAGCCCGAAGGGAGAATTAAACAACACGTTAATTCCAATACCACAATTAGTCAAGACCGTCGATCGTCACCCGCCAATATATCTACGGTTAGCATCATTTCCACTACCAAACGAGAAGCTTCCATTGTGGAACTCAACAATAGTTTTAAATGTTGTGCTAGAGAGTACCTTGTAATATCCCTCGACTGAACCCAAATGTAAATATAATCGAAGTATATTTAAGCTAGTGAGTTGTTTAGACATCATTTTTGTAATACACCTTTCATGGCATGGTGCGTGCATATACTGTGCAGTAAAGGGATGTAATGTGCACATTTCTGAATACCGCACACAGTAACTAAGGTGTGCACAACCTTAAAGACAGAGGATGCAACGCACAGTAACTAAGTGCATGCAATATTAAGGTCAACGAACCTTTGTGTATATAATATGCATTATAGGTTGGTGAGCCAGTATTATAAGCCAGAATGCTTATGTCTTGGAATTAGGCCAACATGCCTAGATGTTAAAGGATAGAGCGCCTACTTTTTACATGACTCGTGATTAATATAAAATGCATCACTGTGCGCAAACTGACCACGATAAAAGAGATGGGGGACTGAACTTCACCAATTAGGGAAAGGGACTGCCAAAAGTCAAGGGAATATTATATTAATATTTCCTAAAACATAAAGTATGGATAATTAGTGTATCCTAAGTTCTAAAGTTGGGGACAAGTGGAAAAAAGTAACTTCTGATATGACAAGTGACAAGTTGGGGACATGCATTCATATCGTGGGGAAACGTAGCTCAGGGGGGGATTTTTCTCACAGATACCTTACGAACGGGGGAAGGGGAGACCATCAGGTTGACCATCATTTTTGACAAAGAGTTCATAGTGATTCCAAAACACACTCAGTTATCCATTCAATGACTCCATGACCATTTCACTCATACATTCTGTTATCCTTGAGACAACCATTTCACCTTTCCGGAGCCTATTTCCCCATCCTTTTTGGTTGGTGTACCTGGTTATCTTGGAGCGAGATTGAAGAAGCGGGTTGTCAGGCCCGTGAACAGTTCTATGAGTGAAATAATTGTTGGGGATTGATTTCTGTAGGTGCTAAAATGCAGCTACAATGCTCTAAGAATTCCGGTCCAGCCTGTTGCTGAAGCCCTAGAAGGAAAGTGGGGCAGCCGAGGGACTGTTGAGAAGAGAAGGGGCACACTTCCTTGGGTGGGACAGGCATGTGGGGAATGAGAGGTTGTAGGTTGTTATTTGAGTGAGCACCTGAGAGAGAGTCTTTTCTATTTTCCATGAGCCTTAGCCTGGATAGGAATCCCTTTACCCTGGGTGGAGTTCAGTCCCAGCTCGGGGGTGATTCACTGTTGAGAGTGATGAATAGTGTAGTCTATGGCTGGGAGGTTCGTGGATGGTCTGCAAGTAGTTGGTGACAGTATTTCTAAGATAAGTACCAATTGTATGATATTTGGATATGTTGTTTTGTTATTTACATGCCTATTGTTAACTCCCAAAATAACACCATCATTTTGGTTGGGTTTTACGGTGGATAGCATGGCTATTGATAGTTTCCTCAATTCATTGTTGAGTCTTTTAGCTGCAAAATTTTAGATTTTGGCTTGACTTAAATTTGGATTGTAAAGTCTTCTTTTTCAAAATTATCATTTTTTACTTTCCACAGCTAACTTGTTTTCAAAGGTTCATTGTGCGCTGTGGAAAGTGCCCACTTTCAACAGCTAAGGAGATCGTTTCATCAGTTGGTGTGTTGTTGAAAGTGTCAAATCTTAAAAGGTTCTTAAAATCAGTTCTCGAGTGGCGTGCTGTCAAAGATACATGCTTTCAACAGCTAAGGAGGGTCTTCTACAAAGTGGCGCGCTGTGGAAAGTGCATACTTTCTGCAGCTAACAAGGGCTTACCAAGAGGCACGCTGAGGAAAGTCAAGATTATCAACAGCTAACAGAGGTTGTACTCCCAGGTTGGCAACATCAAATCAAATCTCTGTTTCCATATCAGACATTGTTTACAAAGGATCGTTTAGGGTTTTTGAATTGCAAATGGAAAAATGACACTTAAACTTGAAGGGAACTTTTCAATCCCTTCCTGAGCTCCAAATTAAGATCTGACAACACCATTGGAAATATGAGATTCTGTAGATGTCGATCGACTATTCATATGTGAAAAATGGATTTTTTATGACCGAGAAATTCAATTTTGAAAATCT
>ML841563.1:0-19677 GCA_009831015.1 Picea engelmannii | reverse complement strand
CATCCATCTTTATTCTGTACTCTGTTTAAATTAGTTCAGCTTATGCTCATGATTTGAATGGAGGAATTTCTCATTTGCTTAGTGTGACCCTGCATTATTTATGTATTTGGTTATTTAAACCCTGCATTCCAATGTATTTGGTTATCTAAGCAATATTCTTCACACCTTTTCTGCTATTGGCATCTGATTTACAGTTTCTAAAAGCACTGGTTCAATAAGCTATTTGGATAAGTCATCTCTCCATTGTGCTATCTTAGTATCCCATTGATCCACCTACTGAAAAATATTCAATTCTTAAGTTACTAGGCATACTTAGCTTACAACCCTAAGTAGTTTCCTGGAGTGATAACACCTATGTTACGATTTTATCATATATGTGACTATGATTGCTTGTGTGCTTATGGGTAATTTCCTGTAAATGATTCATATCGGTAATTACTGTTATTTTAATATAAAAGTTGTATGTTACATAAAGTAATTGTTTGTTTATGTTTAGATGTAAAGCTTCCGCGAGCGTGCTATATGTATATGTTTTAGTTGCATGCAGTCTAAAGAGTAAATTTAGGTGGCATTGCTTAGTTGACTATTGGGTATGCTACTGTATGTTTCGCAGTATGGGAACGAAAGTGTTCCCTAGAGTAGCATGGATCGACCTAATGGTTGGGAATGGTACTGACTGGAGTTAGAGCATGAGTGGTTTCTCTAGAGTGGTGTACCTCGACCTCAGGTTGGTCGGGGGGATCATTACAGTATGGTATCAGAGCCTTAGTTCAACACTAAGCTTGGATGGGCAAAAAGGGTGCAATTGAAGTGAATATTCACAAAAAAGTAACTTTGAAGTGACCAGAATTAGAGTCATAGAGTGTCCTTGGAAAAGGTTGGTGTACTGGCACACATGGTAAATTTGACACTGCGCGGGAAACTGTGGCGTGCCAGTGTGTGCGGTGAATTGTGGTACCGTGCGGAAGATTATTATGTGTAGATGCACACGCTGAAATTAGCCTTGCGCAGTAAGCACACACATAGTAAGGTGCACATGGGGTGCGCAAGTATTGCTTAATGCAGAGGAGTTTTGTTGGTACGCGCATAAGTATGAGTATAAGTTGTTTCACGACAGTATATTCAGTAGTGTGCATAGATATTTGAACGCAAAGGAATATGTTAAATTTGACATGGTGCATGCATAGGACAAAAATGCATGTGGAATATTGGTGCAGAGTAGTGCACGTAAGTAGTTGGTACGACGAAGAAGAAATGCACAGTAGATTTAGGTGCTCTGAGAAGCGTTTACCTTGTAATATTGCTATGCATGATAATATAAATGAACATGTCAAGTTAATGTGCACGAAGTCGCTTGAAAGGCGAGGAGTCTGAGTTTAAATTGCATAATAATAAAATAAAAATAAACACATAACCACATTGAAGCATTAATTAAAAAGAATTATGAATTTTAATTTCTTCCAATTTAGACAGATGAAGATAAAATATAAGATTACAAGAAAAACTTATTATTAAAGAAAAAAAGAGTCATAACATCACCAGATAGAAATTGTAATAAAACAGTCTAAAATCTGTTTCTGTATTTATATAATCATATTAATCACAAAATTACAAAAGGGTGATAACAACAGTTAGCCTGTTGTAAAAAGGGCCATTGAAGAACTTGAATATCATCTCTTGTACTCTTTACCTCGTCTACTGGCTGTTCAAAATTCGTTGAGACATCCTTATCTTAGTTGAAGACGTACTTCAGCTTAGTGATCTCTGCCTTTAAAGAATATTCTAACTAGAACGGTTGATTTTCTCCAACACTTTCGGTCGCTTCAACCATAGGTTCCTGCTTCTTATGCCGCTTACTCCTATTCTTCTTAGCGGCTGGCCTGTTGATGACTAAATCCTTTATAGTGGGATTCAACCTGACTTCCAATCGTGAGTCTATAACTAACTCTGTGTGGAACTTAGTTGGTAGAAGGTGCGCAAGGACCCTTTACTCCTTATTCGCAGGAAAGCCTAGCATGTTGCTCGAATAACCAGTCTCACTCGACTTAGATTTGTCCATGTATCTCAGGTTGGGGATACCGAAATGTGTCTTTACAGAGAGAAGGAAGTCGAGCAGCTTGAATATTACTACGGTTATGGATACACAGATATCTTCATACTTGGGGAGTGGTAATTATAGAACTCCATTTATGAAGCACAAAAAGATTACATACAAAGAGCGTTGGGCTGCCATGCTTGGCCAATACATTTTGAATGATTATCTTTTGAGTTCATTACATGGCGACGTTCAGCTAACATCACATTGATGCGAAGTATCGAACGAATGAATCAGGGTGATCTGACTAGCCGTCGCCCGCTCCACGAGTGGTGGATTTGACATGTCGATACATGTAATACCGTGTCTTGGCAATAGTGGTTTCGACAAAACCACCTTCTTGCGCAGGTGTATCTCAGAAGGCACTACGCATTAGCATTCTTAAGACTTGGGTCTTATCTAGAATTGTCATGGTGATAACACCAAGAAACTGGGAGTTATAATGCTAATGTGTATGTTGAATCGAAATGGTGCATATTCTCATGAATTGCTGATTTGTTAGTCTTATTAGTTTCGATGGCTGCACGTTTTGCAGAATTAACAACAACTCGGTCAGGTCAAACTAGTGCAGAGTCCATAGGAATGGAAGAGGCACGAGGGAATTACAGTCATCCAGAGAAGAGTAGAGGGATGGATGTCGATTTGGGCATGGAAGGAACGAATTCCAACAGACATGGAGAAGAAAGGAATGAAGATATGAATATGGCTGAGACCATTAAGAATTTGCAGAAGGATGCCCAAAGCCATAAAGCTGATAATGAAAGGCTTATGAAAGCCAAAGAGAAGCAGGATGACTTCAACATGAAGCTATTGGAAGGTTTGAATAGAATAGAGAATAAATTGGTTAAGAAGAGTGACTTAAGTAGATTCAAGAGTCACAAATATTTAGAGGAGAAGGGAGAAGTAAAAAGTGCTAGTAGACATCACCATCATCCCCATAGGCATTCCCATAAGAGAGAAGAAAACAACTCAAGTCTATCCCCTGTCATAAGGTATAAGAGATATGGGGTGGATGAGCTACGAGGAGAAATGAACAAAATCAAACCTCCTACATTTGATGGTGAGCACAAGAAGGATGAAGATGCCAAAACATAGTTGCTAGGCATGAGGAAGTATTTTCAATTGCATAATTATTCTTCTCATCCTGAAGGTAGAATCACTATCTATCAACTCAAAAGAAAGGCCTCCATGTGGTGGGATCAACTTATGCAGGTACATCACATTGTAGAGAAAAGTGTTACTTGGAGAGAATTCAAGAAGTATTTTGAGAAGAAGTACTTGACCAACAGATACTATGACAAGAAAATGAAAGAGTTATTTGAACTCAAGCTTGGAAGTACGACCATAGATGAATATGGGAGAGGGTTTCTGGAACTGTTGAAGTATGTCTCTTTCATTAAGGATGAGACAATCAAGATTCAATGGTACTTAAGTGTATTTCCATCATTCATCAGTGACAAAATACAATATGATGATCCCAAGACATTAGAAGAGACCATAAGGAGAGATAAATGCTTATATGACCAGCTGAAAGCAAGACCAACTTTCCAAAAGGCATGGGAAGATGATAAGAAATTCAATATGGATCAGAGGAAGAAGGGAGATAAGCCACCATTCTTCAGAAATAATCCACAATGGTAGCAAATGCATAAGGAAACTAGAGTGATTGACATAGGGAGTCAAGGGCCAAGACAACCACCTATGCAATGTTGGGGTTGTAAAGGAGACCATAAGTTCAGATATTGTCCTCACAGAGGCGAAAAAGGTAGGGATGTTCACAATGTACAACGAGCTGAGATAGTAGAGGACATTGGCAGAAATGTGCCAAGGATTTATGCAGCCTTGGACAACAAGAAAGCAGAGTATCAGTCCCACATGATTAAAGTGGAAGGTATGATCAACAACCAAACCCTTTCTATTTTAATTGATTCAGGAGCTAGCCATAGTTATATAGACCCTAAGATGGTGGAAAGTTTTCAATTTCCAAGAAGAAAGCATGGGAAATCCTGGTTGGTACAACTGGCTACAGGAGCCAGAAGAAAAGTTAATGAGATGGTTAAGTCCTGCCTCATAGACATGAATGGACTAAATACTAGGGCAGATTTGAACATCTTATCCTTAGGTTCCTATGACTGTTTAATTAGGATGGATTGGTTGGAACCACATCATGCTCTATTGGATTTTCATAGAAAAGAATTCACTTGCTTGTATGAAGAAGGGAACCAAAGGAAAGTGCAGGGAATTCCCAGGGTAGTAACCATTAGAGAAATTTCAGCATTGCAGCTAAAGAAATGTTATAGAAGAGGATGTCAAATATTTGCAGCTCATATGGAGGAGACACCTAAAGACAAGGTGCAAAATTTAGAGGATTATGTAGTCCTGAAAGAGTTTGAATATGTATTCAAGGAAGTACCAGGACTACCCCCAAGGAGAGACATTGATTTCTCTATAGATTTGATGCATGGAGTAACGCCAGTATCAAAGAATCCTTACAGAATGAGTATACCAGAATTGAAGGAGTTGCAAATGCAGCTTGAAGAATTTCTAAAGAAGGGGTATATACGCCCAAGTGTATCACCTTAGGGTGCCCCAGTCTTGTTTGTGAAAAAGAAAGATGGAATGTTAAGATTGTGCATTGACTTCAGGCAATTGAATAAAATGACTGTTAAGAACAAATATCCTCTACCAAGGATTGATGACCTCTTTGATCAATTGAAGGATGCAAGGATATTTTCCAAGATAGATCTCAGATCAGGATACCATCAGGTAAGAATTAAATAATAATATATTAGCAAGACCACCTTCAGGACAAGGTATGGTCATTATGAGTTCACAGTGGTACCATTTGGATTGTCAAATGCACCATCAATTTTCATGTGCTTAATGAATGGTGTTTTCCGAGAATGTTTAGACAAGTTTGTCATTGTATTTTTGGATGACATTCTTATATACTCTAATACAAAAAAAGAGCATGAACATCATTTGAGGATGGTGTTGCAAGTATTAAGGGAGAATCAATTGTATGCCAAATTGAGCAAGTTCTCATTTTATCAGAAACAAATTCATTATTTGGGGCATATCATCTCAAAAGATGGGATAGTAGTCGACCCCAAGAAGATTGAAGCCATTAGAGAATGGTCAGCACCAAAGAATGTGACAAAGGTCAGATCATTCATGGGCCTTGCAGACTACTATAGGAGATTCATTGGAGGATTCTCAAAGATAGTACACCCAATCACTTCCTTACAAAGGAAAGGTATGAAGTTTCAGTGGACGTCGAACTGTGAAAGGAGTTTCCAACCTTTGAAAAAATTATTGACAAGTGCTACAATACTAAGGATTGTGGACCCAAATGAAGATTTCATTGTATGGACAGATGCATGTAATGAAGGACTTGGTGGAGCCCTCAGCCAAAATGGATTTGTGATATGTTATGAATCAAGGAAGTTGAAGGATCATGAAAGAAACTATGCCACTCATGATTTGGAGTTGGCATCCATAGTGCATGCCCTGAGGAAATGGAGACACTACCTCGTGGGAAAAAGGTTTGAGTTAAGAACATACCACAATGGTTTGAAATATTTATTTGATTAGCCAAATCTAAATTCTATACAAAGTAAATGGTTAGAATTTCTAAGCGAATATGACTTTGATATAAAGCATATCAAGGGGAAATAAAATAAAGTGGTTGATGCACTCAACAGGAGGGTGCATGAACTACGTGCTACAACCATCAACATGTATCAGAATGATGTTAAAATAAATTTTTGGAGGCTGCAAATACAAATATGTTGTACAGAGAATTGGTAGCAATTCTACAACAAGGTAAGATACTTCAGAAGATGGATATTTATAAGTTGGGAGTAGATGGAATATTGTTGCACAAGAACATAATTTTTTTACCAAATGTCCAGGACTTGAAACTTATAATTTTGCATGAGATGCATAATGCTCCTTATGCAGGGCACCCTGGATATCAAAAAACTGTAGCAACGGTCAAGAACCAATAATTTTGGCCAGGTATGAAGAGAGAAATTGTAGAATACATCACTAGGTGTATGGAATGCCAGGAAGTTAAAACAGAGCATAGGCACCCAACAAGATTGTTGCAACCTTTGCCCATTCCTGAATGGAAGTGGGAAGTGGTGACAATGGATTTTATTATGAGATTGCCCAGAACAGACAAGCTACATGATTCGATTATGGTAGTGGTGGACAAGCTTACAAAGGCTGCCCATTTTAATCCACTAAAAACTACTCGCAAAGCAGCAAATGTTGCTGATATTTTCATGAAGGAAGTGGCACGATTGCATGGAATTCCTAAAACAATTGTGTCTGACAGAGACCCGAAATTCACCTCGAAATTCTAGAAAGGATTGTTCAAAGGATTCAGAACGAATCTGAACTTTAGTACAACTTACCATCCTGAGACTGATGGATAGACAGAGAGGGTGAATAGAGTGATAAAAGATATGTTGTGAATGTATGTGATGGATAAACCATCAAAATGGGAAGACTACCTACATTTAGTAGAATTCGCTTATAATAATGGGTATCAGGCATCATTGAAAATGACCCCATTTGAAGCAATTTACGATAGAAGGTGCAATACTCCAGTAATCTGGGATAATCCAGCTGAAAGAACAGTAGTCGGGCCATAATTGCTCAAGGAGATGGAGGACCAAATGTTAAAAATTAAGCAGAATTTGAAAGCTGCCCAACACAGAAAAAAAAGTTATGCTGATAAAAACAGAATCCACGGAGAATTCAAAGTGGGTGATCATGTTTTCTTGAAAGTGAAAGCTAATAGGAGCTCCCTAAAGCTGGGAAGTTGTGCCAAGTTAGCAGCCAGATTTTGTGGACCATTTGAAATCCTAGAGAGGATTGGTCCAGTTGCTTATATGATTGCATTGCCTGCATCTATGTCTATTCATAATTTCTTCCATGTATCATTGCTAAAGGAATATATACCTGATGATAATCATGTTATTGATTGGAATGTTATTCAGGTGGATCAAGAAGGTGCTTTCCAAGTGCATCCGATGCGCATCCTGGATCGAAAAATCAAACAACTCTAGAATCGAGCCATAGGGCTTGTAAAGGTCCAATGGACCTAGTACGGACTTGAATACGCTACTTGGGAGCATGAGGATGCAATGCGGGTAGAATACCCACATATTTTTGAAGAATTTTGAGAATTTTGTTGTATATGGGTACATGATGCACTGAGTACAGTGCATAAATAAGGGGAGGGGATTGTAATATTCCTCTGCCAAACCCAAATGTAAATATAATCCAAGTATATTTAAGCTAGTGAGTTGTTTAGACATCATTTTTGTAATACACCTTTCATGGCATGGTGTGCACATATACTGCACAGTAAAGGGATGTAATGTGCACATTTTTGAATACTGCATGCAGTAACTAAGGTGCGCAAAACCTTAAAGACAGATGATCCAACGCGCAGTAACTATGTGCATGCAATATTAAGGTTAATGAACCTTTGTGTATATAATATGCATTATAGTTTGGTGAGCCAGTATTATAAGACATAATGCTTATGTCTTGGAATTAGGCTAGCATGCCTAGATGTTAAAGTCTAGAGCACCTACTTTGTACATGACTCATTATTAATATAAAATACATCACTACGCGTAGATTGACCACGATAAAAGAGATGGGGGACTAAACTTCACCAGTTAGGGAAAGGGAGGGCCAAAAGTCAAGGGAATATTATATTGATATTTCCTAAAACATAAAGTATGGATAATTAGTTTATCCTAAGTTCTAAAGTTGGGGACAAGTGGACAAAATTAGCTTCCGATATGACAAGTGTCAAGTTGGGGACATGCATTCATATCGTGGGGAAACTTAGCTCGGGGGGGGATTTTTCTCACAGATACCTTACGAACAGGGGAAGGGGGGACCATCAGGTTGACCATCATTTTTGACAAAGAGTTCACAGTGATTCCAAAACACACTTAGTTATCCAGTCAATGACTCCATGACTATTTCAGTCATACATTTCGTTATCTTTGAGACAACCATTTCACCTTTCTGAAGCCTGTTTCCCCATTATTTTTGGTTGGTGTACCTGATTAGCTTGGAGCGGGATAGAAGAAGCGGGTTGTCAGGCCTGGGAGCAGTTCTCTAAGTGAGAGAATTGTTGGGGATTGATTTCCGTAGGTGCTAAACTGCAGCTACAGTGCTCTGAGATTTTCAGTCCGACTTGTTGCTGAAGCCTTGGAAGGAAGTGGGGCAGCCAGGGGACTATTGAGCAGAGAAGAGGCACACTTACTTGGGTGGGACAGGCATGTGGGGAATGAGAGGTTATAGGCTGTCAGTTGAGTGAGCACCTGAGATGGAGTCTTTCCTGTTGTCCATGAGCCTTAGCCCGGATAGGAATCCGTTTACCCTAGGTGGAGTTCAGTCCCAGCTCAGGGGTGATTCACTGTTGAGAGTGATGAACAGTGTATTCTATGGCTGGGAGATTCGTGGACGGTCTGTAAGGAGTTGGTGACAATATTTATAAGATAAGTACCAATTGTATGATATTTGGATATGTTGTTTTGTTATTTACATGCATATATTACAATTTTATCATATATGTGACTATGATTGCTTGTGTCCTTATGGGTAATTTCCTGTAAATGATGCATATCGGTAATTACTGTTATTTTAATATAAAAGTCATATGTTATAGAAAGTAATTGTTTGTTTATGTTTATATGTAAAGCTTCCACGAGCATGCTGTATGTATATGTTTTAGTTGCATGCAGTCTAAAGAGTAAATTTAGGTGGCATTTCTTAGTTGACTACTGGGTATGCTACTGTAGGTTCTGCAGTATGAGAACAAAACTATTCCCTAGAGTATAATGGTCCAGCCTGATGGCTAGGAATTTTACCGACCGACGTCAGAGCATGAGTGGTTTCTCTGGAGTGGCGTACCCCAGCCTCAGGTTGGTCGGGGGGATCGTTACAGACCCTGCAATCATCCCTAATTGTTTATCTGCTTCGAGAGCATTCTCAACCATTGGATCAAGTTGAGTGGAAGGATAGAGTAAGTCATGGACCATAGATCATGGAAGTGAAAAATGCATGGTCAACTCGACATTGACCACTTCGGGTAAAATCGACCGAAGGAAATGTGCATGAACTAATTTTAGCCGAAGTCCAGGTTTCGAAGTAAATGTGAGCCATTCGATTGTAGGTAAATTTTTGGGAAAAAAGAAGAGTCATTGGATTTAAACCAAGGCAAAGCAGCTTCGCAGACTGATCAAGTCATTGATATAAGATCACGATCAATGAACAACATTCATTTCGAGTTAAAATTTGTCAGGAGGTTACACTTCGAGTAATCCCACTTCGGGTAAACTGAGAAGTAAGAAAGATCGAAGTCCCAAAGTGGACATGAGTCATCCGATCTGAGGAACACTTCAAGAAGTATCTCGACCATTGGATCAAGTTTAGTGGAAGGATAGGGTAAGCCACAAAATGTCCCAAAGTCGACACAAGTCGTCTGATCTAAGGAACACTTCGGGAAATATCCCGACCATTGGATTAAGGAAAGTAGAAGGATATGATAAGCAAGGAAAAAGGCTTGAGATCCCGAATACCCAAATTCCCAATAGTCGTTGGATTGATTTAATATTTTTCGAGTTAAATGAGGACCATCGGATCTGGACAATACATGATGGTCATTGGATCATAATAATGGTCAACTTTGCTAACCACTTTGGTGAAAATGGATTCAGAACATATGATTTCACCCGAAGGCATGCGTGAGTCACGAATCTAAGTGACATGTGGCAACCACTCAGTTAGTTCCATGTCAACAAGTGACGTTAGCAAGTTATGTCACTCTAGGAGTTTTTACTTCGGGAGCTTCCCCACCAGAAAATACCCGAAGTCCTGAAGTTCCAAAATGAACGAGAACCATTCATCGTGCAAATAACATCCAACCATCCGATCTACTTCGGCGAAATGAACTCCGAAAGATTGAAGGACTGTGAAGGAGAAATCACCTGAAGTGTTGAAGGCTGAAATTAATGCTAACTGTTGATATAATTAGGGAGTGTTATTGACCATTGATCGAGTATAGTGGAAGGATAAAATAAGCGTAAACCATGAAGTGACACTAATCGTTGATCTACTTCAGAGAGTGTTCTCAACCGTTGAAGATTATGGACACGTGTATTTTATTTGGGAGATTTGTAAAGAGGCTGGAAGTCACGAAGGACAAAGTCCCGAAGTAACGATGGTTTTCCATCTCATCATGCGATTAATACGTGACCATAGATATTGAGAAGTGATCAAGAAATTATTTATCCTAGTGCTTAGTCACCACCTGTAGTCGTATAGAATAGAGAAATAAGGGTAAAAGAAGATGCAATGCTTAAATCAATGAGCCCGTGGTTTTGCGCATATGGTCATATCTAATTTTTTTGAAGGAAGCGCCTCATACATATTTAATTTGACAGAGAGTAAACACTAGAACAATACAAAGAATTGATCAAAGATCAAATATGATCTGTTGGTGAAATGAGAAGACAACCGAAGCATGAGTATGCTATAATGAGTCGATCCATATCTGTGATCAACTCATGAAGACAAAATAACCAACACACAGTCATGATTAAAATAGAGTTAATTCATGAGCATTATGAATAAAGGATAAAAGGAAAAATGATATTATTTAAAGATTAATATTATCATTTAAATGAAAAGGTACAATGGTTCAAATATCAAAAGACACAATGATTCAAATTCACACCATTTGGAAGACTATATAAACAAGAAAGAATGGTGAGAAGAAAGGGGAGTTGAATTTGTTTAAGTATATATATTTATATATAATGGATTGAATGAAGGTTCATTCTATCAGGTTGGTGTCTGTTTACAAGATGGGTCCTGTATGAGGATTGGATTTCTCACATCTCAGTTGGATCTGAGATCAACAAGCTGGGACTTGTTATGATGATTGGATTCCTCATTTCTTAGTTGGATCTGAGAACTACAAGCTAGGTATTGTAACAGAGAGTCGTGTCTTTCATAATTGTTTGAGGATGAAATTAAAAGATTGATCTTATGTATTCATTCAGGTTAAATAAATAAATAAAGTATTTATTCTTTTATATATTGGTTGAGAAAATGAAATAAATAAATATTGTTCACTTAATTTATGAAAAGTGGAAAATTGTACAAAGTTTTGTGACACTGATTCACCCCCCCCTCCCAGTGTCAAGTATCCATTTCAAAAGTTGGTATCAGAGCGAGGTTCCTTCAACACAGTTTAAAACTAAAGGTAGATTAAGAAGAAATGGGTGGACAAATTGTTATCTCCACAAATGAAGCTCCCTTATTTGATGGAACAAATTATTCATCATGGAGGGAAAATATGAAAAGATATTTGAATTCAAGAGGATATGGAGTTTGGGATTTGGTAGTAAGTAAGCCCTAGAACTTAACTACTTTAAAGAGCAAAACCAAAACTTTAAAGGAAGCAAGGAGAAACAATTTAGTATCCTTAAAAGCAATCTAGGATGGATTGTCAGATGAAGTCAAAGAAAATATGAGACACTACAAATATGCTAAAGAATTATGGCTCCAACAATAAAATTGTTATCAGAATGAAACACAAGAAGAAGAGAAATCCAATCAAAGTGAGGAACAAGACTCAGATAAAGAGGATTCCTATCAGAATAAAGAACAAAACTCAGAAGAAGAGAATTCTTATCAAGATAAGGAACAAGATAAAGAAAATGAGAATTCCAATCAGATTGAAAAACATAATACAGAGAAAAATATTTCTAATCAGAATGAAATGCAGGAATTAAGGCATACCTCAGTAATCACTAAAGAAAAATCACATAATATTAATATTGATGTTACAGTTGCAATAGATGAGATTCGTATGCAACTAGGAAATTATATGCATATTAAAGTTCCTGTGAATGTTCTTGACCATATTGAATACACAGTCATGTGCACTTTTGAAGAGTTGGAGAAACTTCAACAGTTAGATCAATCTAACCATGAAGAGCATGAACAAAAGTTTCATCTAGAAAAAGAAGAGATCAAAATATTGAAAACCAAAGTTATTAATCTAACAGAAGAGATGGAAGAATTAAAGACACATGGAAGTAAAAGAAAAGAAGTACTAAAAGAATTAGAATAATTAGTTAATAGTCTAAACACTCAACTTGGGGAAATTAAAGAAAGTGAAGAAGACCTAAAGATCCAGTTAACAAGGAAAGACAATTATTACCACATGTTGGAATTGAAAATCATCAATTTCAAAAAGATAAATGAAAGCATTAATGCAAACCTAATGACTCAATTTGAAGAAGCCAAGAAAAAGGAAGAAGCCCAAAAGATCCAAGTAACTAAAAAGGAAGAATCATGCCAAATGTTTGAATTAGAAGCCATCAACCTCAAAAGGATTCAACTAGAATACGAGGAAGAAATCAAAATACTAAAAACTAAAGTTTTTGATCTAACAAAACATATGGAAGAATTGAAGACATATGACAAAAGTATTAAATGAAAATAAGTCTTGGATGAGATAGAAGAAATAGTCATCAATCTAAAGACTCATCTTGAACACGCTAAAGAAGTGGAAGAAGCCCTGAAGATTCAGTTGACTAAAAAGGAAGAATTATGTCAAATATTAAAGTTATAAATAGTCAATCTCAAACAAATGAATGAAAAGACAAATAAGATTATCAATTTCCAGAATAGCTCAGCTATCCTAGATAAGATTTGGAAGAGCTGAAGATCAGTTGATGACAAAACTAGTCTTGGATACAATAGGAAAGAAGACAATGACAAGTGGAACACCATTTACAAAGATGAGAAAGGATCATCCTTCTCAAAAGGAAAAAGGTGCAATTACAAAGCATTTACAAGTCATGAAATTTGTTAAGAAAGGAAGCTATAGAAGTAAAAAGGAAGAAGAAAATCAAATGACATATTTCTCAAGCCAAAATAAAATCAAGAATGGAAACACCTTCAATGGCTATTTCTTTTCTTGTCATAGCTTTGGCCATAAAGCAACAGACTGCAAGAAACTAGAGGAATGATATATAAGAAAATCCAAAAACTCAATTAGATGTTGGAGATGTAATTATTTTGTGCACAAAACAAAATTTTGTCATACAATGAGATGTTAGAACTGTGATAGGTTTGGGCACAAATCCCAAAACTGCAAGAATACAAAGAGTCAATATTTGAATAAGTCATTCAAGTCAGTGACAAAACCTAATAAAAGTTGGAAAAATAAAGGAGATGACAAATCTCCAAAAACACAATTATAAAGAGAAGATCCAAAAAGAGGAATATCTCATAGAAAGATATGGAGAAGAAAATATGAAGGAGAAAGAAAGAAAGATGATATTACACCTGAAAATGAAGAAATTAATAATAAGAACATGATGGGTGAAGGTCCTAATAAAGAATGTGAAATTCAGTATGAAATAAATCAAGCCCAAGAAAAGGAAGTGCTTATAGAAGAATATGGGACAAATTCAAATTCTGATGAAGTCATAATTTGTTAGCCAAAGAAAGAAAATACAAAAAGAAGTTTAAATTGGGTTCTACAAAATCAAAGGATTATGCCAAGAGTTTTTAAAATTAACATGAGAAGAGACCTTGTGAGGAAGAGCTACCCTTTCAGAAACAAAGGGGGAGAGTAGTCAGAGGTAGAGAGATCATATTGATAGGGGGAGTTATTCAATTATGGCAGGCAGAGCATGCATGTAGGGGGAGTTACCCAAGTTCATATTTTGGTCAACAAAATGCAGACAGACAGAGTTTGATCATAAGGGGAGCAACCCTTGGCCATTGATGTCAAAGGGGGAGAGTAACTTCATAGAGAAAAGCATCATCACAGGGGGAGTTTGTGTATGAATTTAGTGTGTTTCCCTCAATGACAAAGGGGAATATTGTTGGACATATTGGCATTGATGTCAACAGTCGATGTCATTGTGATGTGATGATAAGTTATCATTGATGAAATTATCATTGATTTCAACAGTATAATAGTTAGCAGAGAATGAAAATTTCAAAAAGTATGCAGAGAATGAAAATGTCAAATAATATGAAGAGTTCAAAGCTCAGAAGGAAAAGTGCATTGCAGAAACACTATCAAATCAAGTCGTAACCGTTGGATACACAAGCGCCATATCAAGGGCATGGATTGATTACAGAGCGGGAAGGGAGAATTAAAAAATGCATTAATTCCATTCGTACAATTATTCTATTTCGTTGATCGTCACCCGCTAATAGATCTACAGTTGGCATCAGTTCCACTACCAAACAAGCAGTTTCCATTGTGGAACTCAACAATAGTTTTAAACGTTGTGTTAGTGAGGACCCCGCAATCATCCCTGATCGTTGATCTTCTCGGAGAGAATTATCGACCATTGGATCAAGTTGAGTGGAAGGATAGATTAATTCATGGACCATAGATCATGGAAGTGACACAGGCATGATCATCCTGACATTGACCACTTCAGGTAAAATCGATCGAAGGAAATGTGCATGAAGGAATTTTAGTCAAACCTGAAGTTCCAAAATAAACGTCAGCCATTCGATCGTAGGTAACGTTTTGGGAAAAAAAAGAGTCGTTGGATTTAAAACAAGGAAAAGAAACATCGTAGATAGATCGAACCGTCGATATAAGATCACGATCAACGAACAACATTCATTTCAGGTTAAAATTTTTGAGGAGGTTACACTTCGGGTAAAACGAGAAGTAAGAAAGGCCGAAGTCCCGAAGTGGACATGAGTCATCCAATCTCAGGAACACTTCGGAAAGTATCCCGACCATTGGATCAAGTTTAGTGGAAGGATAGGGTGAGACACAAAGTGTCCCAAAGTAGACGCAAGTCGTCCGATCTAAGGAACACTTTGGGAAATATCCCAACCATTGGATCAAAGAAAGTAGAAGGATAGGATAAGCAAGGCAAAAGGATTGAGATCCCAATTACCCAAATTTATGATAGCCATTGGATTGAGTTAATATTTTTCAGGTTAAATGAGGACCATCAAATCTAGACAATACATGATGGTCATTGGATCAGAATAATGGTCAACTTCGACGTTGACCACTTCGGCGAAAAAGGATTCAAAACATATGAGTTCACTCAAAGGCCGAAGTTTCGAAGTCACTCTCATTCGTCAATCTAAGATACATTTCGGGAGTTAGGAAAATCATTAGATCCAGGAGAAGAACATGTGCCACATGAGAAGATCTATGTAAACAAGGACATGTGGCGTAATCAGATGAAGACAAGTGTCAAAGTGCAATTGGCATTTTCAGGTATGCGTGAGTCACGAATATAAGTGACATGTGGCAACCACTCAGTCAGTGCCATGTCAAAAAATGACATCAACAAGTTATGTCACTCTGGGATTTTGTACTTAGGGAGCTTCACCACCAGAAAATAGCCGAAGTCTTGAAGTTCAAAAATGAACGAAAACCTTTCATCATGCAAATAACATCCAACCATCCGGTCTACTTCAACAAAATGAACTCTAGAAGATTGAAGGGATATGAAGGAGAAATAACCCGAAGTGTCAAAGGACAAAGTTAACACTAACTGTTGATCTAATTCGAGAGCGTTATCGACCATTGATCAAGTATAGTGGAAGGATAGAATAAGAGTAAACCATGAAGTGATGCTAACTATTGATCTACTTTGGAGAGCATTCTCAACTGTTGAATATTATGGAAACACGTCTTTTATTCGAGAGATTTGTAAAGAGGCTGGATGTTGTGAAGGACAAAGTCCCAAAGTAACGACAATCATCCATCTCATCGTGCGATTAAAATGTGACTGTAGATCTTGACAAGTGATCAAGCACTTATTTATCCTAGCGCCTAGGAACCACCTACGAGGATATGGAATAGAGAAATAAGGGTAAAAGAAGAGGCAACGCTTAAATTAATGATCTTGTGGTTTTGTGCATATGGTCATATGTAAATGGTTTGAAGGAAGCACCTCATACAGATTTAATTTGACAGAGAGTTAATACTATAACAATACAGAGAATTGATAAAAGATCAAATATGATTTGTTGGTGAACTAAGAACACAATAGAACCATGAGTACGATATAATGAATCGATCCATGTATGTGATCAACTCATGAAGACAAAATAACCTACACATAGTCATGATTAAAAGAGAGTTAATTCATGAGCATTATGAACAAAGGATAAAAGGAAAAATGATATTATTTAAAGATTAATATTATCATTTAAATGAAAAGGTACAATGGTCCAAATATCAAAAGACAATGATTCAAATTCACACCAGTTGGAAGACTATATAAACAAGAAAGAATGGTGAGAAGAAAGGGAAGTTGAATTTGTTGAAGTATATATATTTATATATCATGGATTGAATGAAGGTTCATTCTATCATGTTGGTGCATGTTTACAAGTTGGGTCTTGTATGAGGATTGGATTCCTCACATCTCAGTTGGATTTGAGATCAACAAGCTGGGACTTGTTATGAGGATTGGATTTCTTATTTCTCAGTTGGATCTAAGAACTACAAGCTGGGTCTTGTAATAGAGAGTTGGGTCTCTCATAATTGTTTGAAGATGAAATTAAAATATTGATCTTATGTATTCATTCAAGTTAAATAAATAAATAAATTATTTATTCTTTTATATATTGGTTGAGAAAATGAAATAAATATAAGTTGTTCACTTAATTTATGAAAAGTGGAAAATTTTCCAAAGTTTTGTGACATTGATTCACCCCCCCTCTTAGTGTCAAGTATCCATTTCAAAAAGGGATTCCCTTTCCCTACTTCTACTATGAGGGGTTTCGAGAGATAAAATCCCATGTTTTTTTATTAAGTTTTTGCTTGATTTTGATGACATATCGATAGGCCATGCCTAAGGAAGAGATGTCCAGAAATTCCATTTCTTCCTAGATGTATCTATGCCAACCATCACTGTACTTGAGAATCATATGTTTCTTAGAATATTTTATACCCATGTTTGTGTGCAAGGTATGGAATATATTTGTGAACTTCGACATTGCTTGGTCCCTTTCTTGCCATAGTGTGGTCCATTTTGTATACAGGTCGTCATAACTTCCGACAGGGTAATATTTTTCCTTAATGGCATCCCTGAAGGACTCCTAGGTGAGTATGACTGTAAATAATGAGGCTTCCTTTGTTTCCTTTTTCTCACATAAAGTCACCCACTAATATTTGACATGTGGGATGACTTTGAGGAGCGCAAAAGTAATATTTTCTCTATTCGAAAAGTTATGGAGAGAAAAATACCCTTCTAGCATATTCGACCATTTTTCTATAGAATATGCATCTATATGAAATTCAAATGTAGGAACAAAAAAGTTGATATATACCTTGAAGGGGGTGGTACCTCTTCTCAAGGAAGATCCATCGCCTCTTGGTAACCATCGAAGGATTTGTGAAAAAATATCCATCATCTCGTTCCTATGTTGCGTGAGGGATTCCTCGAGAAAGAATTTGAAAGGATCTCATGTCCCATCGTATTTATTTTCTCCCACTATGGAAGGTTGATTGGGCATGAGAGAGCCTTTTTCCTCAAGAGAAACAATCTCGAGACCCAATTCTTTGTACCCTGGCCTTGTCAGGGACATGCATTAATAACGAGAAGGATTAGATCGCACTGATACCATTGATCTAGATTTTATGAGCAAAATGAAATGAATATAGATTTATATTATTAACATAGAGATTCAATGAACAAAAAAAAGATAAATTATAACTTGGATTCTATTAATAAATAAATATGTTTAAAGTGTAAATTGCAGACTGAAACAAGCTTCCTAGAATGGTGGAGGCTTATCTCTTAGAAGAGATGTGACAGTTGTGCTCATTCACAAGAAGATGAGTATAATGAGGCTCTGAAATCCTTTTTACAATAAACATGAATGCCAAAACCCTAGAAATCCAAAAGCCTAACCCTAGAATATGAAGTTCCAAGAGTCATGTGGGCTCCATTGGGGAAGTTGGTACATCAACTTCCCGAGGTCATAACTTTTGCATACCATCTCTATTTTAGGCGCATGATATCCCATTGGAAAGGTATATTCGAGGAATACACATTATGCCTTCAAATTGTGACTTTGTCTATATTTTACTATGGTGATCCCTAAAAAAACATTTTAGGGCCTAAAAAACTACCCCTGAAGTTCACGACGCAAAAACTAGAAAAAATTGCCAAACTGAAAAACTGCCAAGATGAGCCAGTTGGAATAAGTAGGTGGCCACTGATATCCATATGGATCATCAAGACAATATTTATAGACTGAAGGAATTGGATAACAAGTGGACTAGGGCCATTGACTTCTAGTTTTCCCAAGTAAAAGAAGGTTATATTGTTCAATTTGCTATAGAATATAGTGATTCTTTCAATAGGGTTGAAAGAAAGTTTGTAGAAGGTCCTAGAACATGGATGTTAGAAGAGATCCCCTTTTGGATCAATATGTTTTTCATAGAAAAAAGAATGATGTGCATGGATCCTAATAGAATGGTTGAGTAAACTACCTATCGCTAGGGGTGGTTTTGAAAAAGGCAGGGTAAGAAAAAGAAAGAGCTAGAGTATGGATCTAGTGAGGAGGATCCAAGAAGTTGTTCAGATGAGGACTGGAATGGACCCAAAAGAGAAGAAGAGAAAGAGATTTTAAAGATATGCAAGAAGAGATGAGCGGATAAAGAAGAGTTAGCCAAGGGTGCACAATGAGGTGTCAGGCCCAGAATGAAGAGAAATATCATGCTAAGAAATGGTGTGGGAGAGGATGTTGTTCCATAGTGGAGCACATGAGAGACCCGACCTACGAAAATGCTTGGAATAGAAGATACTAGTAGTGACATTAGTGGTAGTGAGGGCCTAGGTGATGAAGCCCATACCCTTTGGCTATTGTGGTATGTCACAACCTTGAGAAGAGGAGGAGCGTACATGCGTGGTGCATGGAAAAACATTTGTGGTGCACGGATGGACTCAAAAGAGGAAGTGTCACACAATCATGTGTTGACAATAAGATATTTTTTCACACAGTACGGTGGGGCACCAATCCAATGAGATATTGTCTCTTGGTGTAGTGGTGGTACATTGAGCATCCCAATGAGTGGTGCACAAAGAATTCATGTACTAAGTAGATAAAGTGACTCTACACAAGGTGGAAATGAACAAATCAGGTGGGGAGATGACTCACATGGTGGCAGTGTGTAGATCAACTTGACGAAAAGAGCACACAATAGTGGTGCGTAGTCATATAAGGAGGAGAAGGCGCAGGATGTGGATGTATTGGATGGGAAGGAAGATGGAGGCTCCCCTAGTGGTGGGATAGGTGAACTGATAATGTTGGATGGTCTTTCATGGCTGCAACTAGATGGTTCTTTGGGTCCCCTCACAAGAAATTTTAGGGGAAGATGGTATTAACCCCCCTTGCACATTTTTAATCAATAAGAACACACAACATATAGTGAAGAGGTTGAAGTTGAAGAGATAAAAGAAGAGGAAAGAAGTGACAACATGAGTGAAGGAGAAGGTAACGTCAACAATACTTGACCT
>ML841562.1:51045-67806 GCA_009831015.1 Picea engelmannii | reverse complement strand
AAAACCAAGAAAATTAACTCAATGGCAATGAATACAATCCTTGAGGGATTACGTGATGATATCAAAGAGAAGATAGGTGAATGTAACTCTGCAAAAGAAATTTGGGAAAAATTAAAAGACCTCTACTCAGATGAGAAGTCAAATGAATCTTTTCAATCAGAACAAAATTCAACCTACAACAATTCTAGTGATGAATATTCTACTTAAGAATACTCAGACATTGAAGCAGAAGTCAACCTGGAAGCTGAGCTTGAAAGTGATTTGGACGAACTGAAAAAATATAAACAAAGGTGTAAACAACTGAAGAATATCATGTTGGAGCAAAGGAGGAAACATAGTTCAAAGAATAAATAACTTGATCAAATCATAGTTGACTTTAGAATCCAAGTCCAACTAGATCAAGAAATATTGGAATCCTTGGAACAATCTCTTAATAAGGAGCAACAAAAGTTTGAAGAGCTCAAACAAAAACAACTAGAAAGTAAGGAAGAAAATCAGACCTTAAAAAGACAACTAATGTCCTCACAAGAGGAGCTTCATAGTTCAAGACAACAAGCAGACATTAGCATGGAAGAAGACAATAATTTAAAACAAGAAGTTGATGGACTCAAGAATCGACTGAAGATTGTTGAAAAATTCAAGAAAGGAACCGAAGTCCTTAATAAAATTCTCAGTCTACAAAGATTTCCCTCGAAAAAATATGTCCTTGGATATGACCAAGTACACATGGTTAAAGGATCAAGTCCTATTGCTTAGATTGATGTAGAAGATGACATGTGTTGTGTTGATACCTCCAAAGGAAAAACTATGCAGCAGAAGGATGAAAAGAATGTTAAAGAATCTTCTCATCCTCCCATGAAGATGTATCAAATCAAAAGATCAGATCAAGGAAGACATCCTGAAGCTACACATACACCTCAAATTAAGTTTAGAAGAAAGACACCTTCATGGATGAATCAAAGGGAGTATGAGAATATTTTTAACAATTATTGTTTTTCTTGTAATGAATATGGTCATAAAGCCTTGGATTGTAGGCATCATGGAAGAAAACAAATTGGTAGTTTCAACAACAGTATAAGATGTTGGAACTGCAATCGTGTTGGACATATTTCCTCACATTGTTACACTATGAGATGCTATAGTTGTGGTGGATATGGCCACAAATCATATAGTTGTTGGAACTCAAGAAAACAGTCAATAAGAAATGTTTCATACAATATGACAAGAAGAGTAAATAAGATATGGAAAAGAAAATCTGAAGTACCAAACAAAAAAGATGATGAATATATTGCTCCTGAAAGTGATGATGTTTATAATAGGATTTTGGTAGCTGAAACTTCTAATAAGGAATATTCTCAAAACAAGGATAAAGAAGCTTCTGGTGCACATAATAATGACGTTAAGGATGAATCTCCAATGGTAGAACAACAAGAAGAATTGAGTGATGATTATCTCAGAAATCTTCCAATCTTATTTTAGTGACACTTTTGAGGAATAAGAGTAATACCTAATGCACACTTGAAGAACCAATTTTGAGTGACGATTCAAGTCTATATATAATAAAAGCTAGCATCAAGCCCCGTATACTTCATTCACTAGGGTTACAGTTATAGCATTGTTGAAGCATCTCCTAGAAGCTTATATTATGTCAATAATGGATAGTTCAAAATTGGATCCAATTTGAAGAGATGGATGTCAAGCTTGGAAAATGAGAATCCTTCTAAGTCTTATGATGATGATATTACACTCATTGATAAACTAATCACCACACTGTAAAATGAAGCTACAATCTGCTTTCAGTAACAACCATGATGATGAGAGGAATTGCCCTGACAATGACAAAGTGACTATGAGGAAGGGATATTTACATGGTTCAAACTAATACTTCAAGACTTGGGAGGGAGCCCCACATGCCTTGCAAAGGTTCTTGGTATTTATCAGGTTACTACAAAGAATGAAAAAGGTGGAAGCCAGGAGCGGCTCATCTTACAAAATTATCATATTATCATTCCCAATATTAAACACTATGTTTATATATGATGGTTCCCTGTAGGATTGGTGTAGCGTAGAAATTCCAGATATACTTCCCCCAGAGATCAATTATGTGTCTATTTCCACCAGAGGCATAGTCTACAATGGAATTTTGTGTTGGTTGATCTATACCGATCTGGATGCTTCCTTCATCATCTTCTATGACATTGAGAGAGATGTTCTATTCAGAGAAACGCTGCATCTTTCTGAATATAAATGGAGGGATGATGTAAGAACAAAAGTATAAATATTAAACAAAGTTTGGCTCAGGATTAATAGTGATAAGACCCCTTATGAACTATGTTTTTCAAGGTCTTTGGAAGTAATTGTTGCATCAAAAGGCTTGATAAGAATCTTATAAAATTTGATGCCATATCTGATGAAGGTATCCTTCTTGGATATGCTCCTACCAAGAAAGCATACAGATGCTACAATATTAGTTTACATAAGATTGTCGAGAGTGCAGATGTCAAGGTGGATGATACAAAAACAATTGGTATCTTATTTAGAGATCGATGAGAATCAATGGGTAGATCCAAGAGTTGTTTGAAAAAAATGAGGTGCAATGACATCCTATAGAAATAACAAGAGGATAAACCCTGGCAGAAAAAGATACCCTTTTAGAAACAAAGGGGGAAAACAGTTAGTAAAAATTCAAGGGAATTTTTGGTGAGTAAATAAGAAAATGATTAGATTAAGTTTTGAAAAGACTCGATCACTACAAAAATGTGTATTAAGAAGACTACTCATTTGAAACACAAAAAATCCCAATCAACTGAGATATGAATTAGTAAATTAACAAGGGATGAAACCTTGAGGAAGAGCTACCTTTCAAAAACAAAGGGGGAGAGTAGTCAGAAGAAGAGAGATAGAAATCAATGATAGAAGGTGTCATTCAGTTATGACAGAAAAAGATTGATTGCAGGAGGAGTTACCAGTGGTAAGAGAAATACTTACACAGACATATCATAGGAGAAGAAACCCTTTGCCATTGATGTCAAAGGGGGAGAGAAACTTCATAAAAGGAAAACTTCATAAGAGGAAAGCATCAACACAGGGGGAGTTTTGTATATGAAGTTAGTGTGCTGACCTCAATGACAAAGGGGGATATTGTTGGAAATATTTTCATAGATGTCAATAGTAGATGAGATGATCTGTTGTTAATGATGAAGTATATAAGATGAGATTGTCATTGATGTCAACATGTATATCAGTCAAGAGAAGATGTCAAATTGTGTGCAAAGATCGAAAGAGTGAACAAGTGAAGATCGGGAGGGTTAGCAAACATAGAGATCAAAGTTCGGGAGGATTAACAACTGACTATCAGTGCATAAAAGAATGCACATATAGTATTAAATATCATGATAATTAACGAGTGAAGAAGTGCATTGAAGAAGTATCAATTGGGATTGAAGGAAATGGTGAGAGGCCGCAACAGTCGTCTAATCAGAGTGAGAATCTCAGTAGTTGTCTGATCAAGAGGTCGACCGTGAGCTTAAGGATCATGATCGTCAGATCGGAGCATGGAGGACCAGCAATGGTTAGATCTAGTAGAGATACAAGGAGGATAAGCACAAGAGTAATTCAACACTCCAAGGTCACGAAATGATCCTGGTCATTGGATCCAAAGGACATATGTCAAGTGATTGGCATTTTGTTGACTCGCAAACTGAAGAAGTCAAAGACAGTGAAGGAAGCACCTCTGTAGAAATTGGTCTCTGTGAATATAGCAGAGAATTGATATATGATCAAATATGGTATGTTGGTGAACCGAGAACACAGCAGAAACATGAGTACAAACTAATGAGTTGATCCATGTCTATGATCAACTCATGAAAAAAATGAACCGATACACAGTCATGATTAAAAGACAGTTAAATCATGAAAAACATGAATAATGAATAAAAAGGGAAAATGATATTAATTAAAGTTTATATTATCATTTTAAATGAAAAGGTACAATGTTTCAAATAAAGGGACACGATGTTTTAAATTTCACACCAATTTGAAGAATATATAAACGAGAAAAAGTGGTGAGAATAAAGTGTCTTTGTGGTTCACATTAGAAGATCTAAAACATGAGAAGAGTCCAAGATGAAGAACTGTTCGTTCTAAGGTGTCTGTCAATGTCTTATCGAAGATCAAGAACAAAAGAATATAGAGAAGTAGTTATGCAATCTAGTACTTGATACAGAAGACCATACAAGCAAAGGTTGCAGCAGACAAGTAAAAATTACACCAGTGGCTGCATGAGTCAAATTCAGTGAAGTACAAAAGAGAATGTATTGCATTATAAAACAATGGCAGTTGGGTGGTGCAAGGGTAGCTTAGTGCCTGTAGAGGGAATTGGAGCTTCCTTTTCAATTGTAGCTGACTAAATAGGGGGTCGAAGCCTCCTACCAGTTGGTGCTGGTGAACAAAGGGAGTTGGTTCTTCCTTGTCAGTTGTGGCTGACTAAACAGGGGGTCAAAGCCTCCTACCAGTTGGTACTGGTGAATGAGGGTGTGGGTGCATCCTTCCAGTTGTAGTTGGTAAATGGGTTGTGGCAACATCCCTTCAGTTGTAGCTGAAGAAACTTGGGGAATGTCTCTCCATCAAGTTGTAGCTTGAAAATCCCCAGATGGGGTGACATGATGCACAACACCGCCACCTGGTACAGGGCCTAGCCTCATATTAAATGTGGCAGGCTGCTCCCCATCTATTCAACATTAACGATGGGAGCAAGCCATTATAACCGACCTCTAAGTAAGTGACCTCTCCCTCGCGGGAAAGGGTCGGCCCTGCAAGCATTTACTATGGCAGATTTAATGTGGAGCCATGTCCCACCATCCCACAAGCCTGTGAAAGAAAGGAGGCATGGTCACATTTAGCTCATTCTTTCTCTACATCTTTCCGCCATTTGTGAGCTCTGGTGCATTTTCATTTGCATCCTTCCGACTTTTCCGAGCCCTAGTGCGTTTGATACCCACTCCTTCACTACAATGCCTAGGGAGTGAGGTAAACCCCATCGTGGGTCGACTTGGTACACCCACGCTGCTCAATGATAGAGGAGACAACATTTGGAAAGAGCACTCTCATTGGCCAACTCCATCCTTCGTCAGAGAGCACAGGCAACCCGTCTCTCACTCCAGGCTTATGCAAATGAGTTTGTGAAGGAGGAA
Source organism: Picea engelmannii (assembly GCA_009831015.1). NCBI lineage: Eukaryota > Viridiplantae > Streptophyta > Pinopsida > Pinales > Pinaceae > Picea > Picea engelmannii. The sequence goes on along the minus strand of ML841562.1, from coordinate 62,614 downwards.
CGCACTCAGACCCCTCCAGAACAAATCTCACTCTCATATAATTGGCAGCCCACAGGCACTATGTGGAAAGAAAATACTCTGACTGCACTTGATGAATTCCCAACCTGTTATGTCGAGGAAGTGCCTTACACGAAAAAAACTCTGACTGCCCCGGAACCTCAAGAAAGAGGCAACATGAGGGGAGGGCTATGTGAGGAATCCCCAATGTGTTATGTCAAGGAAGTGCCTTACATGGATTTGGTCTCGCAGGGGATGTGCACGGTAATTGAGTACCATGAAGACACAACAGCCATGGACAAGGGTGTGGACAACGCAGGCATAGAGGCGGTTACTCTAGGTGAGGAAGCGATAAGGGAAATGAAGGTCACTCTAGGCGAGGGTGACGAAACCCCAACGCCACCTTCTAACCATGCCATGCATGGACATACTGGTGCCCCACCACCCTTCCTCCATGCGGCACACTTGGATTTAGTGTTTGAACTATGAGGACAGATGGTAGACCAGGAGCATAGGACCCTCCTCATGGGACAATGGTTGGATATGCATTTCGAAGCGTACTCCAAGGCCCCAAAAAATAAAAAATTCCCAACGTGTGTCCAAGCTTTTATCATGCAGGCCAGAGCAACATGGCAGGAGGATGAGGATGACAGGCCACCGGGTATTTGATCTAGTCAATTTCAACATGGTTTTCTCTTTTACTTCCAACCATGTTGGGGCTCCCTTTTTCTTTAGCTCTTACTGTTCAGAGACAAGTCCGGGCTTATAAAAAATCTCTTTGTAATGCCTTAAACAATCTTAAAATGATGCATAGCCATCTATCCTGGTTTCCTTAGGGAAAGACAGATGGCGAGACAATCTTTTGTTTTTTATCTAGAAGGAACATATGAGCCCCAAGTGATGCTAGTTTTCAGTAAAATGGTGGTACACTTGGCGGCTGTTGCACTGTTGTATCTTTTTGTCAATATAATATAGCAGGCAACACCCCTTTTTTACTTAACAAAAAAAAAAAAAAGTTGTAGCTGGAAAATAGTTTTGTAAAATAACATTTTATTAATGAGAAAAGAGTTGGTGGTTTTCCTTGTTGGGTTCCACGATAAAGTCTTGTGTTCATAACATTTTGTGTTCATCATATATTTATTAATTGAATAATTAATATGTGTTCTTAATATGGTTGAAGTTAAAAAGAAAAAGTAGGCAACACTGATTCACCACCCCCCCTCTCAATATTGCAGGATATTCCATCATGCATCTCATGCCCTTTCTTGCAGTATTGATCCTATAGTCAACTCTCGCTTTGCGTTATAAACCATTTGCATCAATAGTTTTGCATCCTCAACCAAGCAGAGCCTTGTTTATATCCTTTTCAATTTGACACCCTATACCTAGGAGGGAACATTCCCCCAAGTGTCAATATACTGCATGCATTTCCCTCCATTGAGGATAGGTATGTTCCACTGTTGGAACTAGTTTTTCTTACTTGCGACACTCGTTTCCTCCTCTGTATCATAGCATTCATTTTTCTATGAAAAAAAAAAATACAGGCTTGAAGGGAGTATTATCTTATATTGGCAGCAGTCGTGTCACCTTTGAAAAGAGCACAAATTTATTGAGTCCATTCATCATCATAATTTTGGGATTAGCATGGCCTTAGGAAGCTGAGCTCGTTAAAGCGTCTTCTCTACCGACTGGTTACTCTCCCAGTCCCTATAGATAATTTCATTGATGCCTCCTGCATCTCATGGTTTCATCATTAGATCTATGCTGCCATAGTCTTCCATATGTCTCATGCTCTTGTTCAAAGGAAGTCTACCAACCTGTGTCGTCCACTCCTCAGAACTCTTGACTTTTCATGTTGGCCATACCCTCAGTTTGTCTCGGAATCACATGATACTGTAAGTCCTATCATGCACCCTAGCCCTACTTTCATCATTGGTAGGTAAACTTGAACCCAACAGTCAATATTTCATCATCGGTCGTTGACTACGTATTTTCCCTTGTGTTCGACGGCAAGACATCTATTCACACATTGGGATTCATGCAATGTCTTGGATTCCATTAGCCTTATTGGTGGTTTCCTCGCCTTTGTCATCATTTTTCATCATTGGTTGTTATTCATAGGGTCTTTTTCGTGTACCTCTTGCACTTGGCACATGCAAAAGATGCACAGGGTCATTGGTTCATGAACATGTTCTTCGTCCGATTTCCACCAAATCATGAAGCTCCTGCTTTATACCTCATGCTAAATGATTAGAGATGCCTCAATGCTCTCCTTTTAGTGGGTGTATTTCCATCGACTTCATCCCATTTATTCTAGAAACGAGACCTAGGGTCTTATGAGTACCTTGAGGCTTGCACTTATCAGTGGCAGGCTCTCTCGCCATCGACAGTTGGGAATACATCAATGTCTCCTGATCGATGGATTCTTCAGGTGTTCAACACCAACTCCTTTATTCACACTTGTAAGAATGTGATCGGTGCCTTGATACCAACTTTCATCATCGATAGGTCATCTCGCGTTTGTTAATGGTATACATCAATGAACTGTAATCAAATGATGTCTCATTATGTTCGACCTCAACTCCTTTATTCACATGATGTATACTTGCACCCTTTGCAGATTGTGTAGAAGACTTGAAGACATCACTATGTGACCGCAGATTTCTTGAGTTGTTGCTTCCTTTTCATTGGACCAGTACCTATATGACTTCAATGATCATGGGAGATCAGATTGTACTCCATGGTATATAGATATCTTTAGATTGGTTTTGATACTAGTTCTGGCATGTAACTGCATTTGTATTTTCCTATTCATGGCCATAGACACTTGTTGGGTATATTTTCACATGGATCTATAGTGTAATTTTATTGGAATCCATGTAAGCAAAGTCAGTGTATAATGTAATGAGCAACTAGTTCGTCCAACTGGTTCCCTACCACTCCACTCCTAGGTTGTTTATAATGTATTTCGGTCATCGCAGATACTCCTCTGAACTCACACATTAGGGGGCATCTGTTACAACAAGATTTGCCTCACCCTATGCAATCTTGCACAAAGGGCCTTATTCCATTTCCCTATGCAAACTTATCTTCCCTGTTTATAAAACCCAGAGCCAAAAATAAATATTTTTCCACATGTACACATCTTGCACACTATACAACATGTGTATACGTAGGTTGCTCCACTACAACCTGCGTACATCGGGATTTGTGCCAGAAAATGAAAATTAAATGTCGGGTTTCCATGTCACGACAGGAGATCTCTGATCCTTGGCCTTCCACATACTGGAAACGTTTTGATTCGGCCCTTCAGTTCCATTTTGAAGGCTATAAATGGACCAATTCCGAGCTATGGAAAAGGAGAAAGAATTCAACTTTGAGAGAAAAGTTACTATTGAGAAATTATTTACTTCATATTGAGTCTACATCCATTTGTCCTTTAAGTCTGAACACAGTGTTCATCCCCCAATCTCTTCCCTTATTGATTGAGAACCTCATTGTTTCTCTTTTATGAGCTTGCCTTTGGTGGAGGATTGAAGTGGCGGAGGCCCAGCTGGAAGGAACTTAGTTTATCGGTTCTGAACCGTGCCGACATGGAAGTCTGTAACATTTTCAATTTTGCTTATCATTTATTAATAAAAATACTATTTTCTTGTCCAATTGATATCTTGCAAATATATTGAATTATTATTCCATGGGCGTATTTGTCACATTTATTAATGGATTATGCTATCTAATGTGATAACCTTTTATATTATCACTATATACTTTCTTTTCTTGTTTGTTGAGAACTTGTTGCAGGTATATAGCTTTGGGTTGAACTTCTCAACGATGGACTTCATCGAACATCTGGACAAGGTAGCTAGGCCTCTTTCTTATCTCGCTTGAATATTGGTTTATATAGCACGTTGTTGGGATAGAGTTGATTTCTGCAGTCATTTCCGTCTGTTGTGGTTTACCCTAGCCATATAGAGATTTTCCTCGTAACATTGAGAAACTTGATAACTGGGTTAGACAGATGGAGGTATATTGTAATCTGCAACAAATCAAAGATTAGGAAACCAAAATTAGATTGGCATTGCTTCATCTTGAAGGCACAACACTCATCTTGTGGCAAAGTAAGACGCAACATGGAACTCAACATGTTGGTAAGATTTTTCCATCATGGCATGATTTTATTTCCACACTTAGAAAACAAGTATATCCCTTGGGATATAAGGAAAAGGATTTAATTTAATGGAAAAGTCTTAAATTAAGAAAAGGACAATCTGTGCAGGAATATACAAATGAGTTTCATAAGATGGCTTTGATGTTAGATGTTCCATTGACTACACAAGAAACTCTTATGAAGTATATAGGAGGTTTGCCTTCTTATATTCATAATATTTTATTTATGTTTGGACCTACTAATCTTGATGAGGTTTTTTTTCAAGCAACACATAATGAAGCAAGGAAAAATGGAGTTAGTGTATCAAGGGAATCATATTCAAAGAAATAAGGAAAAGGAAAAGGGAATGTAAAGAAAGAAAATTCAGCGACAATAAAGGAAGAGAAGCTCTCTTGCAAGCATTGCAAGAAAGAAGGGCATGATGATGAGAATTTCCGGTAATTGCACCCAGAGAAGAGACCGAAGTGGTTCAAAGAGAGGAAAGGGAGGCAAAACGTTACAACAACAACACGACCAACATACTTTGGATCAGATTTAGGTGATGAGTCTAAAATTACAACAGTTGGTTTGACATGTAAAATTGGTGATGGTTTTGATTCTAGAAGTAAATTGTTCCATATAAGGGTCATTATGAAACATACCAAGATCGACACATTGATAGATAGTGGATCTCAATCTAACTTAATTTTAGAAGAAGTGGTTAAGAAATTGGGATTAAACACTAAGATGCATCACAAACCCTATTCAGTAAATTGGATAAGAAAAGATCCCAAATTTTCCATAACAAAGCAATGTATCATAAAGTTTGCAATTACATCTAAGTATGTGGATGAAGTAATATGTGATGTGGTGCTACTAGAAACATGCAGAATGGTCTTAGGTATCCCTTATTTATATGATCTCAAAGAAATCTTCTACAGGGAAAATAATCAATATCACTTGTTAAAAAAGGGATCTGAATATGTTGTACATGCTCATCATATAAAAGAAAATCTATCTCTTCTAACAATGGAACAATTAAAGAAGGCAACTAATGCAAGAAATACACCTATAATTGTGCCAAGTAAAGCAGTTGATCTTAAGCATGAACATGAGATGGTTGTAGGATGCAAGTTCAATCATACTTTGCTTCAAGATAAGTTAATGTTGTGCAATCCCATCAAACATATTGGTTCATTTTCAGTCATATTTTTGATGTTATCATTGCTAATGTTTTCTACATGTATGGTAGTGGATTCAGAAAGATGTGAAAATTTTGAAATGGATAAAAATATGATTTCAATTGTCATGGTTATTATGCAATTGATTATGATGCGCTAGGTGCATAGGACATAGTTTAAATACAAAGGACAAGTGGGGAGGCCTATCCCACACTTGATGTATGGTTAATATCCTTTTAGATGACCAAAAGGTCTTAGTGAGGAGGAATGATCCAAAATGGATCCTAAAAATCTCAAAAACAAAATTTCTCAAATGCTCAATAAAATGACATGATTGTGAAGTGCTCATCACAGGATTTCCGATAACGCAAACCGATCAAAAATGAACATTGTATGAGAAAGTTATCGCAGTTGAAAAATGTGGTCTTCTCTAGCAAAAAGTCAAAGGGTCAAAGGGACATGTGGCATCTTCAACATGTGACATGTGGAAACTTCAGATTATGACAAGTGGTAGCCTCTGAATTCAACAAGTGGTAGCCATCAGGTGACAACATGTGGTATCACTAGGTCATGACAAGTGGCAAGGTTCATGATGACAAGTGTCAAAATTTTGATAGTCCATGTGGCAAACCATTGGCCAACCATTGGCTGACACATGGTCCAATCCAAGGGTGCCACATGCCACCATGGTCAAGGCCTTAAAAAGGTCAAATTTATATTGTTGGACTCCATGGGATTCGATCCCATGACCTGCCTCTTCAATTTACTTAAGCACAATGAGCTAGCCAAAAAGGCTGAATTACTACTTTAGAAAAAAAAACCCACTTTTCATAAATTTAAACTTAAGCACCTTTTCCAGCTAGGGGAGGTGTGTCCCTTGGGCGCTAGATCCCATGACAAGGTTGTGACCAGGGGCACGCTTGGGCATAGGGCCTTAAACGAATAGCACTAGGAAACATGGCCCTCATATGATCACAAAAGGGGTGTGTATGCCCTAACTGGAGGCTTAAGAATTTTTTTTTGCCAAAATTTGGGTTTTAACCTTATTTTAGTAGATTTTAAGCTTATTTTTAGTTATTTTTTAGGATGTTTGGCCCTCTGAAGGATATCTAAGCCCAATTTGAGGCCAGAAAGTTGGGGGGTCGACCCTAAACTCAAAATCTATAAACCAAGTGTTTTTTACAGTCCAAAGAGGTTCATATTAGCAAAATTGATGCTAAGTTGTGAAGTTCAAGCCATTTTTATGCAAGGAATCCATTGAGGAAGAAACCTTTGGAGGCCATTTTCGGGAGATTCAATCAACCTTTTTCATTTCCATTAGTTGTGTTGGATTCTTGTGGTCGAGTAGAACATGGCCAGACCAGTTTGTAATCCATTTGATGTACTCCTGATGTATTTTTGAAGCATTGAAGATTAATAAGAAATCCTCCCCCACTGAGACAAAGGCCTAGAGATGTAGGAAACTTTGGCAAACTCCGTTAACAATCTTGGCATTATGGTTTGTTGTTCTTAATGATTATTTTATGTTTTTCATTATATATGATGGCTGCAACATTCTTTCATTAAATATTCTTCTTCTCTTCAATTTATAAATGGTAAATCAATTCATTCATAAACTTGACCGAAGTCTTTAAAAGATCAATTTTGGATCACCCTCAAAATCCAACACTAACACCTTTCATTTCACATGATCTATTCATATACCATATCACATGCTTCAACACTCAACAATCGTCTGATGTAGTCCCTTGAAATCAGTCATTGACGTGTTCTCTACCCATCAAAATACATATCATAAGCCTTGTCACTCAACAGTTGTCCACTATTCCCTCAAATTAATTCTCGACCATCGATATGTTCCATGTTCCTTGGATATCGAGACCACTGGGGTACTAGGATATCGAGCCCCTAGGCCTTTAACTCTACACCCACAACCTATTTTCCCAATCTAATATAGCGGGCTAACAGGGGGAAATCTTAATCGATCATCCATCGTTTGATTTTTCTTGGATTCAATCTTGACCGTCGATCTGGTTTCGCATTCATCAGAGACACTGGGCCTATCAGGCCCCTAGGCATTCGATCCTCGAGGACTTCAATGTTACATCTTTAGTCATGCACCATCATTCTTTCGGTATCCGATATACAATATTGTTTATGTGGCTTCCCTGTGGACCCCTTGCACATGTGTTGTATGATGTGGCACCAACATCGTTGTGACATCATTACTTCCTTCGGCTCTGCTCTGTCACTATGTTGACTTGGCATGTGACATGTGGCACTATCCTAGATGCTTATCTGGTTTTGACTTGTATTTATCGTGGCAATGATGTGGCATCGCCACCAACCTACCGGGGCATCGAAACTTCAATGCTTCAACACAGTTCTTTCCACTTCGATATTCCATTCGATATCCGATATGGAACCTTGTCCTATAGAGTGTTGTCTATAGGGATATCAATTTATCATCCTACTAGGATCCCAAAACTGTATCACTACAATGCAATGCGTCTATTCAATCTTCTGATACATGATATCTTTGTTGGACCATTGTACAAACATGGAATATGACATGGCTACTAATGTGGCCCTTCTCATTGTCTTGGATACTTACATGGTGGATGGATGGCCTCCTCACGGCTCGCTCTTGGTTGCTGATGTCACATTTTAGCTCATCCACCAGGTATCGGGCCCTAGGTCTTCAATACTATACTAATGCTCCATACTATTGATATTTGATATGGCGATATCGAATAATCAGGGCATCGGGACCACCAAGCCATAAGGATATCAGGCTATTGGGTCCTCAAAAAATTTAATAATGCATTTCAAGTTATTACTCTAATATGTCGATATCAGATATGTTGGGCCCCACAGCTAAAAGGTAAGTCCATGCACAGTGTGTTTTCCCTTTTCATTCAATATATATAAATTAATTTTGCAATATAAGCCCTTCAAAACCAATTCTTATTATGCACGTGGGATATTGTCTTTTTCATTATTTCCTCCTTTACATCCTCAGACTTCAACTCCATCTCCTTCATTGCTACTCAAACCTGCAAATGGGATCAACTTGTCCATCTTCCAGTTGCACGACTTCTCCTTATGCATGTGCAGCCTGAATTCACTTGGATTGACTGTTCACAATTTCCTTCCTTAAACACATGCTCAATATAGCCTCTACATCCTCAGACCTATGTTTTTAATTCAATGGGGTTGTCTCATTCATTTCAGTTTGACTATTCATACACAATCCTCTTGCATTCATAACTCAGATTAAATACACATAGGTGCATGAACTCATCAATGCACATAGGCATAGTCTCCCTCTATATTTGACATCAATGGAATTAATGACAGTCGGTCTCCACTTGCCTATGACATCAATGACATCCATGATTTTCACAGTCATGTCTACCTTTGACATCAATGAGAACACATTTTCCAACAATCTCCCCCTTTGTCATTGATGGCAACACTTAGTCATTTGGGTAATATCATTGATGAAAACACTTAGTAATTTTGGTACTCCTTTTAGTCTTCATGGTGTTTCTTTCATCTAACTTGAGTGCTTCCTATAAGTATTTATTTCTATAAATCCCCCCCTTTCTCTATACTCTCCCCCTATGAAATCAATGGCAAAGGGATTTTCACCCCCTTACATTATACTCTTTATTCTCTATTCTGCAACCATTAACCTTCTTGTCTTTCTACAACTCCCCTCCATCTTTTGCTCCTCCATGAATCTTTCATTACATTCTCATTCTTTATTTGTAGGCTCCTTTTGGAAAAAACATCTTCATTAATATCTTTTTGACATAATGAGTCACTTCATAAACTCAACTACAAAGGATTATATCAACATATTCAGGTATCAACATTGCATATTTATTTCTCAAATGTCCTTTTCTTCCAATTAATTGGAATGCATAACCAAGAGAGTCGTAGATTTACTTTATGTGATAAATTCTTTATAATTTTGGATCTTTTACTTCCATTATATTTTTTTTGTCCATCTACAACTTATCGCATCTCAATTCTATTTTATTCTTCAGGCTATTGTATGCCTTCATGGATTCTAAGGGATATTCCAACTTCTTATCCATTTTTTCACACAACTCCATCATTTCTTTAGAATCCAATTCTTCCCAACATTCACAACAAATTCATCAAGGGCTTCATGTTATTTATATTATTTGTCTCAACTTTGGGAACATAGAGCTTCCTCATACTCATATTCTCTAAGTCTATTGATCTTTGTGGTTTATGATTCTCCTATGTGTGTTAGTACACATGGTATCTGAACCTATCATTAATTCTTCCTTTGCTGAAAAATGTATGTAAGAACCTCGTTGACTACCCTATTTCCAACGAATTTAGATATGTTGTAACAAGATGTCATTAGTTGTGAATTTTTTTGTCATAATAATCATGTTTCAAAGGTTGTTTATAATTGCACCACTCTGCTAGTCAAAACATGCATATAGATTTATTGTAACATTTGTTGTCATGAAGACTCCATCAACCTCCAAAACAATTGTCTTAAACTTCCTTCATCATTACTATAAACGTTTCTAGTCAATGTGCTTTCTCAACATTGTCTTTTATGTCATATTGACATCATACTTATGAATGATGAACATTTCAACTTCTTTCTAGAATTTTATTTCTATCATCTTTGTAGAGACTCAATCCATAGTTTAGAGAAAGACCTTCTTATAATCTAATTGCATTGATGATTTTGTTAAACTTGTTCCAATCTCTTCCTCTTTAAGTGCGTCAACTTTATGCTTCATCATTTCCTTTGCACGGAATTGTGTCTTGGGAGCCTTCTTATTTTCTCTATTTTATTATATTTCATATCACAACTGGAATATATTATGAAACTTACCTTATCATACGTTCATGGATTGCTTCAATCTTGTTGGATTCTTTACTTGGATGCTTCAAATCTCTCTTTGACATCTGCTTTTGTGATTGATTAAATTGGTTGCAATCATTGTCTTCTTTCTCTTATACATATTATTCTCCCATCATTCAAGAATAGTTCATTTTCCTTCACAACAACTTCACTATCAACTTCATGGTATTCTCCTACATGTCCCATTATTTTCAAAAGTATCTCCTTATATTTAGAAATGCCAACTTCTTCTACCTCTCTTATCAAGTTCTCCTCATATTTATCTTCAGGATGTTGATTTGTTTCCTTGGTCTGATTGACATTAAGAGAAATAGCCTCACCTCTGCATGAAATCATTTTCCTGGTCATACCTTTTACAAAATTTGGTCCACTAGTTATGTGACTTGGTCATTCATTTTGTGCTAGCATGGATGTATTTTCTTCTTGTTGTTGTTTCCTCTTCCAAACTTTAGTAGTTTCTTTGTTTTTCTTGGTGATGGTATTTTGTTCTTTGTTTAGTGCAAACCCAGCAAATTCACATTCTTCCTTATTTTATTTTTCTTGTTTTCTCTTCAATACCTTTTTATATTATTATCTAGAGGATTCTATCATGCTGCTTCTACAGTCTCGAGCTATGTGTCCATAGCTATTGCATTTGTAACATTCAAATTTATAATGTAGGGGAGAAAATGGGTTTTAGTTCTTATCAACAAGTACATGAAAACCTCTAATCTTGTTGTTCTCATCATTATCCTTGTAATTATTATAAGAGTTGTTACTTATATTTCTCATATAATTATTTCTTCCATAAGATTTTCAATCTAATGCCTTGTGACCAAAGTTTGTGCGAGAAAAGAAATAGCCAAAAAAAATATTTTGATACCTCGTTGTGAAGGGTATTCTTGATGGAGCAACTTTCCCGAAAACTACCTTATATTTCTTGAGTGAAGGATATTTCTCTTTCTAGTTATGATTTATTTCTTTGATGTTGGAGCCTTTAAGAACATTTTCATAGCTTCTAGGCTTCTCCTTAATTCTCTTTTCCGTTGACTGAGAGATTGCATCTTCTTCAGGGGTTTTCTAATTGTAGTCATAACTCAAACATGTCTTGATAGATGGTGACCTCTAAAAACTAAGGATATTATCTAGAATTGTAGTACTATTTTCAAATTTTGGGTTTGTATTCAGTTGGGTAACTGTCTCTTCTAATTATTTTCTTAGAGAGGTATTTTTTGTTTCAAGTTTCTCACAACATTGATCATTTTATTTTAGTTGTTTTACTATTAATTCATTTGTTACTTCTTCTTATTCAATTTGAACTTTAATTATTTTTTCTTTTTCCTC
>ML841562.1:0-10281 GCA_009831015.1 Picea engelmannii | reverse complement strand
TTTTTTTAACACACAGGTCAAGGTGTAGTGGAAACATTTTGGCCCAGATGAGGCTACATGGGAAATGGAGGATGCCATGAGACAGGCATATATGATTTTGTTTACTTATGTACATGCAATTCATGTTAGTAGATAAGAACATCGAGGACGATGTTCCTTTTTAAGGGGGAGGGAATTGTAACACCTTGTTTCCCCCAGCTTGTAAATATAACTAGACTGGCCAAGAACTATGGAAAAATCATAAATGTGAATATGTGATGTAAATGGACCTTGAGGAAGAGGTCAATGAATGTGAATAACATTTTGAATTTATTGCAGGACTGCTGAGAGAGGATGTGTAGAAAAAGAGACCATGATGGCGGTGGAGGGCACCTAGAAAGGTGGCGTTAACTTCCACTGAGAATTAATACTGTATTTTGACTCCACTGGCCCGGAGAACCAAAAGTGGCTCGCTGGCCCTGAATTTAATGCCTTGCAGGCTGGAAGGTTGATGGATTAATGAGGGATGGGGAGGTGAACCGCCTATCCGTAGAGCCGTCAGGCCTAATCAGCGCGAGGGTAATCACGCCACACGCAACCTCACAAGAGGATAAGGCGTGGGGAAGAAGCGATTGGAGGGGGCAGACACGAGGGGAACTCTGGCATTACACAAAGTGAGTGATAGTAGAGAGGAAGGATTGCAACCTTCGCTCTTGGTCACTGGCAGACAGAGAGACGCAGTCTCACAGCATCATGGTCTCAGCTCGGGGGTGGCTAGTGGTAAATCCGCTGTGAGTCTCTACGCCTATGGTTGGGTGGAAACGAGCACCCCTCTCAGCAGTCGCACCCACTTCTGATGTTATTTCTGATAAGTGTTTTTCATATTGCATCTTGAAATTCATATGCTGACATATATGCTCATAAACTGTGAAATTGTGAACGATTATAGTATAAGAATGTCTCTGTAGCGTTTTGATAAGAAATGTTAGATATATGCTTATAACAGAAAGACCACGCATGGCTTATGTTGATAAATGAATTTAATTATGCATGAGTTGAACCAAGTCAGACTTCCAGTCCATCCTCAGAAGTTTGTTTCCCTTTGTCTGTCTCCAGGAAAGCCCTGGAATAGATCTCTTTGCAGAGATTCCCTCCTTGGAAAGGTTTACCAAGAACCTGGAAAAAGGACTTGAATGTTCAAGTCTTAATAACCCTATACGAGGAGGAATGACCCTCTTAAAATTCTGAAGTAGCAGCGTAGGGATAAGTAACGAATCGATGGCTGAGATCCTGTCGGAATACCCATGGTCATTCACGACCGTCAAATTGACGAAAGTAACAAGGGCGTTACATACCTTGCCTCTTTTTCTCTCTATCTTCGTGAATAGCGATGAAATCGGGATCGTAGACCCCAAGGTCCATGAGAACATTTGGACCATTGATCTTTCCACATCCACAAATTAGTGGAAGAATGCATGAGGTGGGACAGATCTGAGTCGTTAGATCGTAGCTAGAAAAACCCGACAGCCGTTGGATCTGTTAAGAGATGCATGAGGGTTAAACCTTCGTGAACAGTGGAGGTAAAATCTTGACGAGAAGGTTGACACATCGGGATATCGGTACTCGGGATATCAGAGTTCTTGAGGTCGAGAATGTCGGGGCATTTCAAGCCCCGAAACGACGAAATGATCTGGACCGTTCGTTTGTGCAGACACGTGGCGGAAATCGAGAGCCCGTCGGTATATCGGTTACTGGGGTTTTGAGTTGACAGAGAATTTCTGTCATCGGGGTATCAAAAACTCCGAAATCTTGAGATTGGATCAGGGCCGTCTATCAGCCGGAACACGTGGCAGAGATCCAAACCATCGGGGAAGTCCCGATAGAAAAGTCATTAGGTGCATCAGGGTTCGGTATTTCGTGAGTCCTGAGGACAAGACTTCTGGAGCATCAGAAGTCGCGAAATCGCGAGAGACAATCAGGACCGTCCATCTTGAGGAGGATGCGTGGAGGAGATCAGAGCATTCAGGAGGTTTCCCGAAAATAAAGTAGTCCATCGGCATTTCGGGAGTCGGGGAATCAGGAATCCCATGGACAAGAAGTCCTTGCAATTCGGAATCACAAAGTCCGAAATTCCGACAAGGAAGGGAAAGCTCCATCGTGGGGGCCAACTGTCAGCATAGCGGAGAATCAGGATTCGAGAGATCGGCAATCTCGAGAACAAATGCATTTCGGCATTTGAAACCCCAAAGTCTCGATAGAAATAAGGGACTGTTGGTTTCATGGGCGATCACAGCCGTTGATCGCGCTAAAGGAAAAAAAAAAGGGGTTATTAACTGATACCGTATCGGGAATCGGAGGATCGCGAGTCCTGAGGACAAATGCATCTAGGCATTGAAATGTCCGAAACCCCGATAAGAAGTGTGGCTGCGGTCATAGAGGGAAGGTCACATGGACCAAAGGTCTAGCCCAAAGGGTTAGCCGAAGTCAGAACGCATCGGCTTTTGGAATCCCAAAACCCTGAAAGGAGATAAGGCTGCAGTCTTGTGAAATAGTGGTCATATGGGCCAGGAGTTTAGCCAGGAGGGCTAGTACGTAAAGGGGCGCATCAACAAATCGGAGATCGGGAGTTCGAGAGGACAAGAACTCTTGTCATCAGGAATCACGAAACCCCGAGACCTGAAATTATCATCGGGGAAATGTCACAGGTGCGTGAAGAAGAGGCCGTGACAGGGAATTAAGGACCTATGGATCGGGTTTGGCATTTCACTGCTGCGAGCTTCGGGGACTCTCATTGTTGAGAAATCAATGAAAAAGTTTGATTTTAGGTAGTGGGTTTGTTACAACTAGCAACTCCATTTTTTCGAGGGGTATATGGTGTGGTATTTTGGCGTGCTATGCCACATTGATTGCAGAACTGATCAAATTATTTTCCACATAATTCACCATCGTTGTCAGTTCTCAGTACCTTAATCTTCTTATCTTCCTAGTTTTCAACAAGAGCTTTAAACTGTTTAAATTTCTCAAAAATCTCTGATTTCTTCCTCAGGAAATATATATATGTCTTCCTGGAAAAACCATCTAAGAAGGAGACATAGTATAGGGATCCACCAAGTGAAGGCACTACAACTGGGCCAAACACATCACTATGCACCATTTCTAGAATCCCATTTTCCCTTGGCACTCCAGATGGGAACCTCACTTGACTTTGTTTTCCATATATGAAATGTTCAAAAAAGTGATTTCTAAACCATATTTAGGAAAACCTTTGACCATACCTTTGTTGTGCATAGCTCGAAGTCCTTTTTCTCCAATGTGTCCCATCCTCTCGTGCCATAGATTTTTTAGGTATATTTTATCATATCTTGTTGAGTCGGTTTGTACCGACTCATCCTGAGTCGAGTTGAGTCGAATTCATGAGAAGCGATGTTGATGCATCTATTCTAGTCAACATTCCATAACAACTTGTATAGGGTTCCAATCCGAACTCCTTTCAGTAAGACCATCATACCTCTGACCATATTGCACAAATCCTTCTAAAATAGAGTGTGTACTCCCACATCACTCATCTTGCTGACATATATAATATTTCTTTCTAAATCGAGAATGTGTAGTAGACCTGGAAGATTTCTTTTCCACCCATCCTATAGTATTAGTCAAACTCTTCCTTTTCCGAAAATTTTGGTTGTCAAGTCATCTCCCAAGAACACATCACCTCCATCATATCATTCATACTTGCAAAACCATTCACTATGGGGTGTCATATGATAGGATGCTCTTGATTCGATCAACCAAACACCTTGATCCGACTGTGTATTGGTCGACACTAGGTACACATCACCTCCTTTATCTGAGGTTGTCTTTCTCTCAATTGTCTAGTTCTCGTCGGATCCCGTACTAACTTCCATCGCCCTCAACTTATAGTTATTTTTGTAATGAACAACTTTACCACATTTCTAGCATCTTCTTATAATCTAAACTGGGGATTTAGTTCTACCCTTCGACTTAGAATTTCTACCAGAGAATTTTCCTTTATCTCTTTCAACTAATTGACCTCTCACCACTAAAGCATCTTTGGTCGATCTTTCCATGTTATTTCTCCTCATTTCTTATGAAAATAGATAATCAACCACGTATTATAGAACTAGTGTGGTTGTATTACTCCCTATAGCCATGACTAAGCTATCCCAAGAGTCTAGCAAAGAACATAATAGACTTATAGACTTCTCCTCCTCAGTGCTTTTAATATCCACATACAATAACTGGCTTAAAATTGTGTTAAACACATTTAAATGCTCAATCACCGAACTACCATCACTCATTCTTATAAGATACATTTTCTTCCTAAGAAATAACCTATTTACCATATATTCTGACTGGTATAAGCTTCCCATCTTGTCCCACATTTTCTTGGCCAAATATTCACCTGAGACATTCAACAATACTGAATCTGCAAGACAAAGCATAATCATACTTCGTGCTCTTCTTTTGAGTTTCTCCCATTCTTTCGTTGACATGCCTATCGAATGGGTACTTGGATAGACCGCTATCCATTGTTCTCGATCTACAAGAAGAACTTCCATTTTAATATTCCAAAGATCAAAATTCTAGCCATTGATTTTTTCTATCTCTATTCTTGAACTGCTCACCATTGTTTACCACAATCTTTAACACAATTTATGACTTACAACTCCTACTGTACCTAAGGTTTAGTTCTCAGATTCAAGATGGGTAAATAAATATCTGATACACACGTCAAAGCACAACACAACTCTGATAGCACTTGTCAAGAAATGATAAACACTTCCACACTAAACCTAGTAGAAGAGAAGAATATTTTAATCAAGAACTAAAATGACAAAGTAATTACACAATACACAAAGATTTTACCCTGGAAACCCAAATCGGGAAAACCAACATTCCTTGATCATTCTACTCTCTTGTTGTCTTATTCAATATGAATAAAAGGTTACATTTCTAACCTTGGTCCACACCTAAGACACAATTGACATCATACCCTCTTTTCTATGCAGGAACAACATTGTAGCCAATCTGACTTACATCTGCATGACCAACAACCTACATCTAAATATTTCTCTAAAGACTGGCTATCCTATGATTCATTGTTTTTTCATTAATTATCCTTTTACAACCTTAAAACATGCCTCTTTATAGTCTTTACAATAGGAAAAAACCTAAATACTTAGAACCCAAAAACGGTTACAGATCCATGCAGATCATTGGCTACAAATCTTATGAATCTCATGATTTTGTTATAGTCGACTCCAAGTCGTATTACCAGTTGGCCTTCATTCGATCTTCATTCGATCACCATACGTCTTACTGTCGAGCATTTGATGGTTGACCTCTTTGACTTTCTGTCGATGCCTTGACCATGTCAAGCTACCTCGACCTTCAACTTCAACTTTACCCGGTCGAATCACCTCAACCTTTGACTTGCTATCGATATACCTCGACTTTCGACATGTTGTCAATCCATGTTGACTTCAACCATCAGTCAATTCACCTCGACTAAAATTTCATTGTAAATAATATAACAACCCAACAGGTAGTTGCTTCAAGAGATAGTCTTGATGTGTTAGGACCAAAAATCAATTTTTTAAACTCTGAAATGAAATTGTTATGCATTGGGTAGAAATTGTATTGAGCTTTATGTTTATACAAAGCCAAATACCATGCATAAACTAGTTCCATCTTAAAATCAACATGCTTTTCCCTTGGAAAATATTCAAATATGTGACCATAAGAAATGACATAGATGAGGTAGGAAGTCATGTAGAATTTTCGAGTCTTTTTTAAATTACCAAATTGGAAAGAGACCTCACTCGAAATAAGATAACCCCAATCTATAATAATTGTTTCATACAAGCATAATGAAGGGAATATATAACATTAATTAGTACAAATGCAGTAGATTCCAGACCATGCAAATTCTATGTATGGGTATTTTAGTGAAGTTACCTCAATCATTGAAGCAACAAGATTATTTCTTGGGTCCTCCAAATAATTTCTTAGAAATCTCTCACCTACTTTATGCTTCTTTAGAAATTCATTGTCCTTTTCATTTAAAACACAATGTAGGTGTAGGGAGTCGTAGAATTATGGAGAATGTTGAAGGAGCTAGAGAAATGGGTTAATGTCCTTGAAATTGAATTATTCTTTTCTTAGAGTTGAACTTGTCTGTGCACCATTGAAAAATTTCTTTGAAGTCTGTCACTTCCGAGACACAAATTACTAATGCTATTCCTGAAGTCCAAATTAAGTTTGTTTTCTTCTCGTCCATAGAAATAAATTTTTGGTAATTGTATTCGCTAGACCATTGAAACTCTTGATCCTCATGCCCAAGTGTGTTTAGTGTATCTCTACAATGCAACTCTTTTTTCTTACTTGACATTCTCTTTTTTCTTTTGTCTTTGATAATAGATGGTGCTATTGTCGATATTTACAGCTTGGCATATTAGTTTCTATTTAATTTCACCATGTATTGTCCTGATATTTCAATCAATCATAAATATTTATTTTAATATTTCCAACTTGCATGAGATTTGAATTTATTGCAAGTATTAACAAATGTTTCATGAATTTAATAAAGAAATTATGCTTGCACAAGTGGTAGCTGATGTGGCAGGGACAATAAATGTGATGGGAAGTGGTGATGTGATGTCATGGTGGATGAAAAATGTTAAGTATGAGAGTGTAAAATGAGGAATGGAAAGTGAAAATTGTATAACATAGGATTGCAGACTTGCGAACCTATGAACACGAATATAAGGAAGGGTAAGAAGGTCTACACCAAAACTAGAAATATGACTAAGTATTGGAAATAGTCATTTTTTAGATCGAATAAGTAAAAGGTAAGTTTTGGAGAACACGAGACTTCGAACCTATGGACCTGTAGACCTAGAAACTAGAAAAAGGTCATCGTATGGAAAGTGGCTATGCATCCACTTTTTACAAAAATTGACTAAGTGTTGAAAAAGTGAAAAAGTACAATTTGGGAAACAAAAAAGTGAGAAGCACATTTTGGGGAACATGGGGTTGCAGACTTCAGACCTGCGAACTTGGTGACTCAAGAAAAGGTTGAGGGATGGTATGTGGCTTCACATCTGTGTTTTAAGAAAATGACTAATTAGTAAGAGATGCATTGTGAAGGATGAAGAAGTAAGAGATGCTAATTGTAGGCACTGTGAATTCGGACCTATGGACCTATGGACATGCGTATCTAAGACTTATACTAGCCCTGCTCCACATTACTTGAAAATTGGCTAAGTGTTGGAAGGATTTTTTATAAAAGATAAAAACAAATCCTAAAGGAGAATAGACAAAAGGAAAATCAAGGAAAACTTCTATGGATGGTGAAATGAAAAAACGAATTTGATCATGAAAGTGGATCAACAAGTTTACATATCACTTCTTTCTAAAGATATACAAGAGTTTGTTGAGATCCACAATTTTCTCTAGGAATTTACAATAAAATAATCCAAGAAACAAATTCCAATGGAGATTTATCCTAAATAATTCCAACAACCAAGTAAACAATGAATAAATAAATGGAGTAGTTGTAACTGTTTCTAAACATAGAGCTTATTAGTTGGATGCCTCCTTTAGACTAGGTTTCTCATGATAAAAAAAAATCTTGGATTATGTCTAGAGTTCCCTTCTAGAAGACAGATGCATGAAAACCAGCCTCCAAACATGTGTTCTCAACATTAAACCAAGGGCACACAAACCATGTGCAAAAAACAACCATGAGCCAAAACCATTGTCTAGGTCAAATCTATGGGTAGATAACCTCATGGTATCTCCCTATATGGAAGTATTATGTTGGGTGCACCTTAGAATATACTAAATTGTACAACTGCAACTCAACAACTATGAAATAGGCATGAGTAATATATAATGGCTAGAAGTTTTCCTTCAAATTTGGATAACCAAACCCTTATTTTAGATAGGTACCTAGTAGAATCTGCAAGATAGTAACGAAGAAAAATAAATGAAGATCTTCCATAAAGGCTTTGTTTCTTGAATATCTGTAGTCTGAATCATGATCTCGATTTCTTTCGCTCTTAGAATATGCACACTGATAATTATCTAAAGGTAAAGTCTTCACTATTGTATATCTCATGCCTAAAATAGTTTCAAACTGTAGGGTATTCAAGATGTCTTGGTAACTCATCCATTCTTCCTTATAGGTAAACACTTGTCGTTGTATATCTTCCTAAAAATTTATCTTTATATTTTTTTGTAGTAGGTGCACATAATAGTTCCAAAGCAGATGCGTCTTCTAGGCACAATTTTAAAATGGAAACAAGCTCATCAGATTTGGATGCTTCACTAGTCATAATGCCTACAAACTAGTGAAAAAGGGAAAAGAGCTCCTCGCTAAACCAAAAATCAAACTTAGTATTGGAAAAAGGTGGGCGATGATTCCTATGGACTCATTCTACCCCCATAGATGTACTGAATTTACTAAGTAGTGAATGTGGAAAATCTAAAAATCTATGATCCTTCCATGTTGGATCAGGAAATTGAGGAGCGATTCCTACCTACCATAGAGGACTTAGCATTAGGATTTTAGGAAGAGTAGGTAGAAGATAAAGTTTTTCAAAAGAATTTAAGAACTACCAGATAGGGGAAAAATTACATTTGACAGATAGGGTTGAAAGGACAACTTCTAGGCAAGAAAAAATGACATACTAAGGAGAAGGTAGAGGAAAATTTTCCTCACCTCATTCAATAAAAGGTTTTTGGGACCAAAATACTCCCTAAATGGGGAGGTATGATCCATACTAGATCATTATATAAATCATCATTTGTCTTGGTACTTTCTAGGTGGAAAAATTGAAGGAATTGGCTTGCTTGGCCCATTTTAGTGGTAGGTCCGAGTTTGGAGGTTTGGGGTTCAAAACCTTCTAGAGCGATTGTGATGCATCAACTGACACGTTTTAGGGTCAAAACTTTGTAAGCCTAGATTTCAACCCCTTGATTCTATTCTACGCACCCAAAGCTTTTAAATAGTTTGAAAATCACCTCAATCAAAGCTCATATTTGAAAGTTATACCTCCCATAAGTTGACCTACCTTGTTGACCACCATGATACTGAGTGGTTTCCACCTCATCCCCCATTACTCTCACATCTGGGGCTAGTCACATGTGAAATTTCAAGAATATTCTATAAGGTCCAAAACCCAAACATTAATTGAGGTTTGAGGCAAGAAAAAACCCTAACCCCTAATCCTAAACAACTGTCAGACTATGTTAAATACTGGGCTAATAGGAAGAGAGGGGGTTCCATTCTTTTAGCATTGTACTTGTTCCATAGTTGAGTAGAGCATATTGGAGTGGGATTTGAGAGCATAACAGAGGAGTTAGAATATTTTGTATTAGCCATTTAGGCCCCGATGTCAAAGGAAAATCCATAATGAGTACCTGTTTCTTTGTATTTTCATTTCATTACTGAAGAAAAGAGAGAAAATCATAGGCTTCACCTTCGTTGGATTTTCTCCCATATCGAGTTTCCTAGTTCACATCTTGTGTTCATTTTTGTGATTGGTGTGTTAAATTATTTTCTTGTTCTTTCATTTTTGGATTTCAATTATTTCCATAAATTTGGGCATTAAGATAGTAATAATAAATATGGGATATAAGGCAATAAATTGCATAACAAAAGATTCCAGAATATTGCAATATCTGTTGTGATGGACTACTCTAGTAGAATAACCATGACAATTTCATATAAAATAATAACAGTTGGCTCTCAAGCATCCAGTGAAAATAAAATACACCATGGGAGAATTATTTCCAACTTGCCTAACTTCTATCCTCATCTACAACCATCTATCTCTTCCATATTGTCTTTAGTTCTCTTTCTCCATGTTAGTTTGGTCAATTTCAAATTTTAGTTTCTGAGTCACAATGGACAATGCAACATGCTTTCAACACATGAATGAGAGAATGAATAAAATTGTCCCCCCCCCCACACCAATGGTAAGAATGGTTCTTCTGATGAAAGAGGGGATTGAAATCCCATGAGGGAGGATTGTAAGTTGTAAACCTGTGAAGTAAAGAAATGCATATAGATTCTTAAGAAAAACAGAAATTAATCAATGGCTTATACACATAGTACACAAAGATTTATACCGGAAACCCTCAACCGAGGAAAACCTTTCAACTCTTCATTATATTAATTTCACCATTCACCATACAATATATACAATGTTTTTAGGTATTTCGTAGATACCAAAACCCTAACCCCTTTGTTATAGCAAGATTTTCCTCACCATT
>ML841561.1:0-16066 GCA_009831015.1 Picea engelmannii | reverse complement strand
ATCTGAATCAAAGTGTTGTTCTGTTTCTATTTCGTATATCATTTCTGTGTATTGTGAAGATTATGCTGGATATTTTACTGTTATTCTGTCATTTCTAGCATTTCATTTATGTTCTGCATATTTTATATATCTGGTATCTTGCATGTTGGGACCTTACATTTCGCTGCATATACAATTTCTTCCCTTCTGAATATGGCTTCCATCCTCTTGGCCGTGACCACTCTGGCAGAGTTACCTGTCATGCCTCTGAGCACAACCTTTTGTCCTCCTTCCTCCACAAAGGACATTTCCATGGTCTTGCAATTTGTGGTGAGGGTCCTAAAGTGTTGAGCCACTGCACCCCTAGGATGATGTTGGTATTGGGAAGATCCATCACATACACATCCTGAACTAACTCGTGCCTTCCCAAGGTGAGTTTCATACCTGGTATGTATCTATTACAGGGCATAGTACTACCGCCTGCTACCTCCACTTTGAATCCTTCAAACTCTACTATAGGTATGTGCCTCCTCTTCAGTAATGTTGCATCAATGAAATTGTGGGAAGCTCCTCCATCAATTAGAATCGACACTCTTTGTCCTTGTAAGACCCCTCTCATCCTAAAGGTGTTGAACTTGGGTACCCCGCTGATAGATGCCAATGTAGCCTTCTCTCCAGTTGCACAATCTAGTTCTGGAACCTCCTCTTCTGCTGCCTCTAACGTTTCAGCCTCCATGTTTTGTATCTGACCTACTCATCCTCTTCTTTGTCATCTGAAGTGACCTCAATGTAATGTACTTGTCCTCGTCCCATGCACTTGTGTGAGGGATTCCATGGCTCCTTTCATGTGAAGCAGAGTTGCTTCCTTCTTAGTTCCCTCCTGGTGTTGTCATCTATTCTGCCATGGCCCTTGTCATAACCCTTAGGGTCACATCCTCCCTATTTTATTGGAGGCCTTTGATCTCTTCCACCATTGTTAATAGGTGGTATGGGTATGAATTTTGGTTTAGCAGCTGGACCCAAATCCCTTGTCTTCCAAATGGCTTCCTGTAGGTTGGTAGGATTGAAGGCCTTAACCCAACCCTTCAAGGGTTCCATCAATCCTTCTGTAAAGAGCATCATGAGCCTGATTGGGGACATATCTTGCACCATCACTGCCAATCTCTAGAACTCATCAATGTATGCCTCAGTTGTACCTGTTTGCTTGAGTTGGGTGAGCTCCCATAAATGTAACTCAGGATCTCCTAGATCAAATCTATCAATGAGCCTCTGAATGAATTTTGTATAGGATACAATTTGGTTGTGGCCGAGTATGGTGAGCCCATGGTACCACCAGTCATGGGCCTTTCCATCCAAGTACATGGTGGAAAACTTGATGGCCTCCATTTGTCTCATGGGGTTAAGCTGCAAGTAAGTATCTAGCTTCTGCACCCATGCTTGTGCTGTCATCCTATCCGTACCATCAAAGTATGGAATCTCTATATTCCCTGACCTTCGCTCAAACTCAAAGCTTCCCCTGTGGTTCCTCCTAGGCTGGTTTATGAACCAGAGTTGACAATACTGGTCTAGGGACATCTGTCTTTGAACTTTCATATCCAAGCTGTAGTATTCCCTGGTACTCCTGGCTAATTGTTCCAAAAAATCTTCAACCTGTTCATGTTTCCCTTGCTCATCTGTGAATGTGGGCATGTATGGTCTGGGGTTAGCTCTGCTACCTGAGTGTTGGCCTAGCAGTTCATTTTTTAACACTGGCACGTATGGCCTATGATTAGTCCTGCTACCCATCTGCCCATGGAACGTGTCACCTCCAAGACTTCCTTCGGATCCTGGTGCTTTCTCCGGGTTATATCTGACTTCCTCATGGGTTCCACCGGACCCTCCAGCCTCCTTATTCCCATATGTATCAGGATATTTTCCTTGATGGGTTACTTGCATCAGAAGGTTAGTTATCCTAGTTTGTTTCTCGTTCATTTTCTGTAGATTCTCATCAACTTTCTTCAAGGTTTCAGAGATTTCGGCCTGTCCCCTTCTGTTGGTTTCCTGATACTCATCCAACTACCGGACCAATGTTCTTTCTGTGTGGTTCATGTTTTACTGGAACTGACCAAATTTGACTACTAAGAGAGCCAAGCCTTGAGGCTCATGGTCGTCTCCTAACCCTTCCATTTCTACCTCTGTTTCACTGTTGTTTTTCTTCCTCTGACCCATAACAATTCCCCTATACTTCTTCATGCATCGATATCTCCACAGGTTTGGGGAATCGAGGCTCTGATACCACTATAATGATCCCAAGCCAAATTATTTCTTGGAATCACTAACTACTACTAATTTATTGAGTTATTAAGTGCATACAAGATTCATCAACACATGAAGATCACAATATATTCAAGACGTAGAAGCACAAGAAAAGATCTGACCTTTGTATTATGAGCAATGTAAGATCAATACAATAGATGGTCAATCTGGCATAAGCCTCAGATGGTCGTACAAGCCATAGATATGAGTTGCTACAAAATGCTCCCGACAATACAAAATAAGCCTCCAAAGGCTGGATATACATTGAAGACTGAATCAAGCAGATATGAACCGTACTAATGCTCAACCTCCAAGCTGGAAAGTGCCACGTCCTGCTAGAATGTTGAAGCCCTCAATAATTCTTCCCTTCTACCAAAAGTTCCCAATCATCCCGAGAAATATGCCAAATGATATATCGGGCAATTGTAAGGACAACCCAAATGTCCAAATTCCCAAATCCACTCTCAAACCCCGTAGATCTGAATTCCTCCACTGAATGGTGTGCCCCACTAGATGACTAAAACCCTAGCTGGTTTGGCCCTGATGAAGGAGGCCTCCAAATGCTCTGAAATTCTCCAAGAATATAGATTGGGCTATGAGAATCCCGTGGGAGAAGTTTCAGACTCAAATCTCAAGAAGATCTCCCTAGATCTAAGTTTTACTAAATCAAAAGACATCCCCTATGGCTCCAAGACGTCCCAATATGCAGACAAATGTAGAATGATGATAACCCTCCAGAAAATCCCTCAAATTGATGGTCTTTCCCCTGCAAACAAAACCCAACTGTCGGAATGGCCTCAGGCCCTCATGATAAGCTGGATCGAACCTCCCTCTAGATGATGGTGCGCCCTTGCTGGAAACACAAGAACAGTACGACCTGTTACCTTTTGAAGTGCTAGATGGAGATGGATTGAGACTAGAATGGTGTGGAGGAGTCTTTCATCCCTGATGCCAAGCTATGGAACAAGGTGAGTGGATATTTAACCACTGAGTTGCTCACAAGGGTTTGTACAACAAAACCCCCAAACTGAATGCTTCAAGAGAAATAGCAAATGCTAATCCAAAACTAGAATGAGTAATAGGTGCGCCCCAGCCTCTCACTTATACTTTTCCTTCTAATTCTCTGTTGATTTAGGTTAACTCCCAGGGTTAATCTTCTATTCTTCTATTGAGTTATCTTTTACTCCTTTATCCTTTTCCTTTTTTAAGTCAACTTAAAAGTATAACTTTTAACTTCTTGAATTTCCCCCCCTTAGTGTGAGACTATGACCTAGTGGGGGTTCCCAGGCCACTGAGTCTCCTCATCACCTCTCTAAGAGGTGGGGGACATTACACCAACTCTCTGGTTTCTCTAGTACCGACTAGAAGGAAGCACCAACTCCCTGAGTGTTCTAGCACCAACTGGATGGAAGCACCTACTTCCACTTATACAAGCACCAACTTGTTTGAGAACACTAACTCTCCGGTTTCTATAGCACCCACTAGAAGGAAGCACCAACTCCCTAAGTGTTCCAGCACCGACTAGATGGAAGCACCTACTTCCACTTATACAAGCACCAACTTGCATATAGAAAACTTTGTGTTTTCCCAAGCACCACCATGCCACCCTGTTTTCTAGCCACAACTAGATGGAAGCTACAACTCCCAATATTCAAGCACCAACTCGAATATCAGAGGACCACAGTCCTCCCTAGAACCACCCTACCTCCCTTATTATAAATAAATGATTGATTAACCAACAACATAGATAAATCGATTCTTAACACTTCTTCTCTATTTTGTAAATCTAGTCTGCTTTTAACTGTTCTACAATTCTCCTCTTCCTCTATCTGTTCTGCAATTCTGCTCTGCTTCAAGTTGTTCTGCAATTATTCTCTTGCTTCTATCTATTCCTCATTTGTTACTCATCTCTGAGTTTTATCTCACACTACGCATACTGTCAGTCTCAAACTGCACATACTGTAATTTTCCCTTTATTATAGTTCAACTCATTTTTCAGTCAGAACAACCAACCTTCCACAGTCATTGCATTTCCATTTTATCCTATACCACCTATTCAGTTACACCTTGAATCTCCAAGAAAACGCATCAGCAACTGAATTTCCAACCGTCCAAGAATCATGATTCAGTTCTACTAACTAAATTGTAACTGATCGATTACCTATGAGGTGAAACAGTAACCCTTCGATCAAGTTTCCAATTAACCAGTATCATTGGATTAAATATGCAGGATTTCACGTTTATCTCATATGCCCACTAGCTGTAACCGAGCGCTAAAGAGATTTTGAATTTCATGATTTCGCATCTCGGCATTCCTGTGATGAAGGGTCTCGACACTCCAAGTCGCGATTGCCAAAACTCCGAGATGGAGCTTAGCACCGCTAGCTTCTTCCCCTCACATGACCACCAATGGTGACCACAGGCTGCGCCAAAATGTGCTTCATATTTCTCGAACTTATGAACTTTATCAAGCATGATCAACGGTCGAGATCTCCAATGATCCGATGGTATAGATCTCATCGCAATCTCACATATCGTGATTCCTGTGATGAAGGATCTCAATACTCCAAGTCATGATCGTCGAGACTCCGAGATGGAACTCAACACCGCTAGCTTCTTCCTCCATCTTCTGCAGATGTAACCACTAGTTGTGACCACAACCTTATTCGAAAATGCATTTCACACTTTCGCGTCTTGGGTATTATGTGATGAGTCCTCTTGACTCTCCATGTCACAATCTTTGAAATAGAGCTTAGCTTCTCTAGCTCTGCTATCGAGCTCTCGACAATGTGACCACGAGATATGACCACTCACCAATCAAATGAGCACTTCGCTCCTTTAACTTTCTAGTCAGCAAAACATTAATCCCTCGCCGCATGTCCCTCTTGGATCAATGGTCAAGATCTTATCATGAATTTGTAACTTCACGGACCTTCATCACGCCTGATCAACGGTCCATGATCTCGATGATTCGACAGTCCAGATCTTTTTGTGATATTGCATATCGCGAGTTCCCACACCATGCTCCGTTGACTCCTCCAATGTGCACGTTAACGAAATTCCAATCCCTTGCCACATGTCCTATGACTCCAACGGTCAGGATTGTTATCGCAATTTCGAACCTCTTTCCTTTGGATTTCCCAATTTGCGAAACTCCGAAACGAAACCTTTGTCATGCTTTGACTGTTTTCCTCCTTCTGAGCTTACACTGTTGACCTTTCCATTATCGCTATGCTAGTGATCATGTTGATCTTCGCCATATGATCATGCTGGTCTTCACCATCAATGACAAACACGCATACTCTACCTCTGTCTAAAAGCATGCCAACAATTCTTTGTGATTTCTAACCCAAGTTCATCCATAACAGATTTTGGCATAAGATTGTGGGATGCCCTTGAATCCATGAGACAATTGTGCAGGACCTTGTCATGTATATTCAGTGAGGTATAGAAAGGTGGGGATGAATCATCTTTGTCTTCTATCAAAGGACCTAAAATCACTGTTGGTTTTTCATCTTGCAAATTTATTGAATCAGTGGCATTTGGAGATGATTCAAGTTGTAGCATTTCGGATAGATATATTTTTAAATCCTTCATTTTTTATCAATTCCAAAAAAGGTATAGGGATCTTTATTTTATGGATCTCATTCTCAAAACTGAAAGAAGAAGAAGGTTTCAAGATCTCTTTGGTTTCAGGAAAATGATTTCTAATCAGAACTTGTGGGCTTTGAGAGTCTTTTTCCTTACTGCTCACTGTCACAACCTTGGCAAAATCTTCTCTTTGAGTAGGATGATTAGGGGGATCTGTTTTTTCTTCATTCTTCTTAGATCTCATATTATATCTACTAGCATTTTGTTTTTCTTTCTCTCCCTTACTTAATTCATTTATGTGAATATCCATTAAAGATTGATCATAAGAGGATTGATTCAAGTGTGGGGATGGGGATGTGTCACCTAAGCAGTGAATCTCAGGATCAGCTTCTACCTCCTCTTCTTCTTCATCAACCACCAAATTATTTTGCAAAGGAGCTTGTACCCTCTGATCATCTCTCTCTTTTTTTCTAGGAAAGATTTGGGGAGCATTATTTGGTCTCCTGAAGTTACCTCTGTTATCTGTGTTTTGAGAATTTCTATATGTTTGTTTCCCTTCTGATTTTAACTTCTCAATCTCAGTGGAAAGAGATTTTACTAATTTTAAAAGCTCATCTATTTGAGAATGGACAACAGAGGAATCAAAAGTTGAAGCTTCAGCTCTGTTTTTTCTCCTATCCCTATCAGATTCCCCCCTAAGCTTATCCGATGCCACTATATTGGATTCTACCTCCAAGGCAGCATATTGCATATGAACTAAGGAAGGTGATATTCTTTCTCTCAATAGGAGATAGAATTCGAGGTCAAATGCACTGGCATAAGTGATTTTTGCAGAGGTTTCAGTGGGTTTTATCTCATCAGGGATCTTGTTGTACATTTTGTTAAATCTTTTAGAAAAGTCAGAGTCAAACTCTCCTTTCCTTTTTAGGGATCCAAATTCGGTGATATAGTACAAAAAGTCCTTTTTGTCCCCCGAGTGCCTCAAGAAAGCTTCATCCAATGCTTCAATACCAATAATTGATCCAGGGGCCAGACCCCTAAACCACTTCCTAGCATCACCAAAAAGGCTTTGGACGAAAACCCTCATCCACACATCCTCATTTTCAATATTTTGGCTATCTGCATAGCTGTAGAAAGCAGCAGATGTTCCTCAACTATTATATCTTCTTCTCCCATGAACTAAGGCATGTATTTCAAATAATATCCAGGAGGGAGAGAATTCACTGGCTAAGATAAGACTACAGGAGTGTATCTTGCAGCCACTATGGCATCCATCCTATTTGTAGGGGGTTTAACAACTACCATTTGATTTTGAACTCTTGGTGAACAAGAAGGAGAAGGAGACTTGGCTGTGTGCAGATTTGGAGAAGTAGAAAAATATGCAAGGGGGATTTCAATTTTCATAGTATAAAGCTGATTCTTGGAAGAAGATGGAAAGGTCTGTAAAGGGGATGAAGTTTCCACTTCTTTGACAGAAAATGTTTTAACAGAAAGAGGAGTGGCCAAACCTAAAGTGAGGAAATCTTCAAAACTATCAAGACTGGAACACTTTTCAATGTCAAGGGAAGAGAAAATGTCAATGTTTTCTTCTTTCAATTCAGTTTGAAAGGAAGAGTATTCAACAGGAAACTCTTCAAAATCAATTTTCTTAGATACTTCAGCAGAAGGTGAAGAAAAATTACTTGATAAAACAACTCGAGTATCAAGGGTGAAATCGGGCAACTGACCATAAGCACTTGTAGCAGCAGCAGAAAAACTTTTTAGAGAATATTTTCCCTTCTTGATTATTTTCTCTGGGTCAGCCTCAGATGGAACCAAAGGTAGTTGTGGATTTGATCTCATATTTTTTCCTTTAGGTTCCAGATATGAAACAATGGAGTCGCCAGGTGCAAGTTGCAATCTTCAAGATACTGAGTTCTAATGCACCTTTAGGACTAGTATGTTGTGTCATTTAATCCTAGGGAAAATTATTCAAATCATTCCCCAACAATGGTGCCAATAATGTTAGCACTAGGAATCACTTTCATATTGCATGGAAGGCAAGCCCAGTACCCATCAGTTTATATGTGAATGTAAGAGTGTTTTAAAGGGTCAAATGGAAAAACACTCAAAATGATAATGTTCCAACTCAAAAAATAGGGCTAGCATGCACCAACAATCAAGGTCTTGGCTAACTCCAATCAGTAATTTGGGAGTAAATATGAATAGATGGAAGACTTGAATGAGAGGAATGTAGGGGCTACTATAAACATCAGGTCTACAAAAGCCTAAGGAAGAAATTTTCTTAACACAAGATATTCTTGAACGCAGAAACTGAAGAAGCTAAATAAACATCCAGATAATATAATGATCAAACATCCACCATAACATCACCACAATCATTCATGTTAATCATTCAAAGCATGAACATTTAGCATTAGAAGAAAATAAGATGAAAGAGAAGTTGATTTCTATTAGCCAAAATGTCTTAAGTCCAGTAAATAGCTAGATCACAGTCACTTCATCAAAATATTACAGTCTAAGGGAGCCTTGCTCAACCATCCTAACCTACTAAAGCATGTGATCTATCTATTTATAAAAAAAGGGAGGCAACATATGGAGGTATGAGTTGGCCTCTTTCCCTTGAAAATATCTAAACATTTATTTGATCTAACAACTTAGTTAACAACCTATGCTATAAAATAGGAAATTGTTGGTGACTAATCCAACCAATATTCAAGATGACTTGATTCCTTCTTGTTGTGCAGCTCCTTGTTTTCCATGTGTCTTTCAAAAGCATGTGGTTGTCCTCATGATGCCAGATGTTGTTTCTACATTCTTCTCCATCATCATCTATCCAAAAAGTTGTTATATTAGCCCTCATGAATCCCTGGTGTTTGTTGGTAGCTTTTTTAGGTAGTAGTGTGAGTAGCGTACTTCACAACTGGACAAGTAGAAAAGATAGCGCATTTAGGTAGCGCCATTGTGTTGTGTATGTGTGCAAAATTTTTCTCTTTGTGAAATATTAGGTAGCGAAATTATGTAGTGCCACTTTGCTGTGTATGTGTGCAAACCTTTGTTCTCTATGAAATATTAGGTAGTGAAATTACATAGCGCCATTTATGTTGCGTCTGTATGCAAGTTTGTTCTTTGCCAGATATTTAGTAGCAAATTTAGGTAGCGCCATTGTCCTGCATCTATGTGCAAATTTAGGTAGCACTATCGAAAAATGCAGCACCAACAATCTTGAACATGTGTAGAGCAAGTGGTGGCCTTGAATAATGTCAAACCCATTATACTTAGGTGACTTGGAAGCACTGAAGGTAGTGTGTTTCACCACTGAGGAAGTTATCACTTTGAAAAATCCCAAAACTATGATAATTAAATGCTAAGAATCTTGTATATGTGGCAGAGGTAATACTTGAATAACAATTTTCCCTCTCAAAAAGGAAACATCCTCAAAAATTGGGCTCACCTTTCATCAGCTATTTTGTTACCTTGACACTTAACCTCACACTCTTTCTTGTAGAAGGAGGATCTTCATTTGGCACAACAAACTTTTTCTTGTTAGCAATAATACTCTTCTTCTTTTTAGCAATGAAAGACTTCTTGACTAGGGCTATTCTCTCCTTCACTGTTGATGTCTCTTTCTCAATAGAAGCTTCAACCAATACCTGCAAGTTTCTTTGAGCTACTTCATCTTGAAAATGTTGCAACTCTGCCTTGAGTTTCCTGTTCTGGGATTGAAAACCTCTATTCTTCCTATAGAGGTTTTGGAGCTACCTATGAAGGGGTTGGGCCTTTTTTCCTATAAACCTTTCCAGGTCAAGGGTATGGCTATAGCCATCCATGAGCTCTTTCATTTTCACCTTGTCAGACATGGCCTCTGTTTTCAACTCAGCCACCTCTTTTCTTGCATCCCTAAGTTTCCTGATAAGTCTTTTGAAGGTATGATTGTCAAGTGGAGTAGTGACATGCACGGTCTCAATAGGTTTTTTCTCATTCTCCTCTTCCATCTGCATAGGAATTTCCTTGTCTACTTCATCAGGCTTCTTGGTGGCTTTTCTTTTATCTTTCTTCTCTTGCACAAGGGTTTCCTCTTTTCTTTCCATAGGATTTCCAATGCCTTTACCCTTCTTCTTTTGTACATGGATTTATGGTAGAGAATGTTCTTCAAAAAAATACCTAGAAATTTATGATCTTATGAAAGGTATTATGCCCTTGGTATTGGTTGCTAGAGGAGAAGAGGGGAAGTGTAGCTTCTTCCCTTTCTTAGATTTAATTTTGGTAGAAGAAGGAACCTCTTCTAACCCTGGTGGAGGAGGTGGTGAAAAATATATTTCTGGGGAAGGACAAGCTTCCTCCTCATCTCCTGTGACCTACTTGATGACCTCTGAAACTTGAACAGGGGCTCTACCCTTTCTCTTCCTACTAGTCCCTTCTTTAACAGTACTGGTGGGTGATAAAGGAATTGCATTCAGTCATTGAGGAGTAGATTCTAGATCCAACTTGAAGTGAGAAGTAACCACAAAATTCTCCCATGAAATCTCTTTCTTACCCAATTCCTCAAAGACTAGCATTCTGATCAATCCAGAGTGGAAAAGGATAGAATCCACATCCTTAGACTTGGATTGAATCCTGTATGACATCTTACCTATGCTCCTTAACAAATAATAAGGGATATTCATTTCAACTTTACAGGTAAAATGAAGCAAGATCCTTATATGGTACTGGTACAATGTGTTAAATATACCTTCACATGTAAAATATCTTTGGATGATATTCAATATCTTGTCAAACTATTCAATCAACTGACTCCTTGTTACACTTTTATACAAATCATTGGCTTGATGTTCAAGTTTAAAGAGATCTTTGGCATAGGCTGAACTCAAAGCCATGGCTTTGAACCACTTTTCACCTGTAATAGGGATTCCTGTTGCAGCTGAGATAGAGGCTTCAGTCACCTCAAATTCCAAATCCCCAACCTTGGTTCTACTGCCATCAAAATGTAATGAAAATTGTCTTGTTACCTCTGGATGGCCTCTCTGCATATTCTGGCAGAAAGAGAGGCATCCCACTCTTTGAAAAACTTCTATTGCGATAGGCTCTGTATCAAAAATATGCATGTCCACAGGTTCTGTCTTAACCACCTTGCCCCCTTTGTGTATATTCTTCTATTGAGGAGTCTCCATGGCTTTGAATGAGATATTTTAAAGGCTTATGGGATAGTAATAACCAGGAAGACTTAAAATTAGACCTCAAATGTATAAGGATGACCTTTTAAAATAGACTGGTGCTAGTAAGCCAAGCTTGACTGTGGGAATTACACCCTTAGATTTGTACAGGTATTTTTGAGTGTAGACAATGAGGGGGTAATATGTAATTGGCCCTTTGTAACTAAGTAAAAATGCTTAACTCCAAAATAAAAGGAAGTAGGGGAGACACAGAGGGGTTAAGCAATGCCTCTAGATAGCGCGATGCGTATGCAAAGGATAGGATATTTAGGTGCTTGCAACCTCAATGGCTATGGCATACAAAAGTAATCGAACCTAGATATAGACAATGGAGTTCACCGGTTTGAAAAGAGAGGAGACAAGTCTATCATGCGAAGATGAGTCCCTTACAACTGTGTAAGCTTGATAAACCAAAACCTTAGCATTAATTCTTTGTGAAAATTAATGTGCAGAGGAGGCAACACGGGATACCTATGGAGTAAACACCTATTGGAATCTTTAGAGAAATATCAGGATGA
The DNA here is from genome assembly GCA_009831015.1 of Picea engelmannii. Lineage (NCBI taxonomy): Eukaryota > Viridiplantae > Streptophyta > Pinopsida > Pinales > Pinaceae > Picea > Picea engelmannii. The sequence continues at coordinate 4,470 of ML841561.1, read as the reverse complement.
AGTTACGAACATTTCGGCCCTCGAATCTTCCTCAACATCAGATTTAGTCGCATTGTTGTCACCTAGTCAAAACTATGAGTTTAAGCAGCACAGCATTCTTTAATTTTCAAATCATAAACCGTTATCAGGGCTTGTAAATATGAGATCTTTGAGGTATGTTTAACCAACTACTAGCACTGAAAACAAGGAACTTGACATCAGCCATGGAAATCATGACTCCTAGTGGAAGTATGATGAACGGGAAAGCCGCTATGGAACTGCCTGATGAGTGGGCAACACTCCAATTCAAAAAATGATTGGACATGTAAGCAAGGATAGCGAGGCATGCCTATGAGGTCATGAGTGAGGAGAAAGGTGTATCACATCAGTCTAGTAATGGGAGGGATCGATCCTAGTGACAAATCATAAAGGGGACCAAAAATTTAAATCATGAACTAAAGGTTATAAGTCCAAAAAATCAATTTGAGGATCAAACATGATCTATGACTTAAAAGTTTATTTATCTAAGGGGACCTAACAAAGATAACTTTAAAGGGATGAAACTTAAAAAATTAAAATATAAGTCTTAAAAAAGGATTAAAACAAACTAAAAGACCCAAGGCAATTTAGTGTGATAACAAATTCCTTGGAAGGAAAGGTTGTGGCCTACTTTTTTGACCTTCCTCCTAAGATCATGTCTACTTGGGAGGCATTAATCTATTAGTTCTGATCCACTTATGGGAAATCCAAAATCCCTACCGAGAAATTAAGGGAATACAATAACGTCACTTATAAAGATTGTGATACCATCAGGTCTTTCAACTTGCATTTCACCAAGTTGTACAATCAAATCCCCGAACTTATCTGCCCTCAGAACCAAGCCTCTTTCATGCATTACTAAAATGCATTACCTTCTCCCTACCATCATAGGCTTGAGGAAAAGGCCATTGATAATCTCGGTTCTGCTCTGCATACTTGCTTTGAGTATGAAGAACATCTTGAAAGAACTGGTCTTCCCCAGGTAGAATCAGTTAGACAGACAAACATGTATGCCTTCTTACACCTAATACAAGATATGAACAATCATATGATAACATTTAAGTAGAAGGGTATTGTCTCCCCTCTCATACCTGGAGCTTCATCCTCTTCTGCACCCCCTTTTATAAATCCGGTTGAAAACAATTTCCAGCTTAAATTTATCCTACCTTGGAGTTGGTGTAAATTTTGTGAGGAGCACCACAAAGAAACCACATGTGAGGTAAAGAATAGTGCCAGAGATAAGATCTTTGGTAAGAGACCAGAATCTACTATCATTGTCCTAGAATTTGCGAAGCCAGAGGATGTCATGGTTATTAATACTATTAACAAATCCTATGCTCCCAAGGGTAAATTTGACCCTCCTCACATTTCTTCTAGCCCGAGCTCATCCTCAACCATTGCTATGCCCCAGGTCCCTAAAATTCCTGAGAGTAAAAGAATCACTCCCCCTCTTCCCTCGTATAAATACAATATATTGAATAAATTGGCCAACATCAAAGCAAATGCAACCCTCCTATACGTGGTTTTCATCCCTGAAAAACAGATGCATCTGAAACAATTCATGGAAGGAAAATCTTTTTTTGTAGCCAATCTTTCCGAAGAGGTAGACGAAGAGGATTCTTCTATAAATAAAGTAGGTGTACATAACTTTAGATACCTTGTAAAAACCCCCCTTTTTATATTTATGTAAAGATCATGGATAATATTTCCCATTGTTGCCTCATCGATGGTGGTTCAGTCCCAAGTGCCATGTTGAAGATTATTATGGAAGAGCTATGATTGTCTTGTACAAATGAAAATTCCAAAAGCATGCTCTCCTATAATAGTCTACAACAAACAACCATAGGCGAGTTGTCCTGAGATAAGGATAACTCTTAGAATTCAGGTGGTTGATATGCATGTAATAAATTACTCAATTATCTTGGGGAAAGATTGGCAAGCCTTAATAGGTGGATACCTCTTGCTCGACGAGACACATTTATCTAATCCTCGGAATGGTAAGAATATTATAGTCCTTAGAGAAGGAAGAATTTCACCCTACATAAAGAGTGTTATGCAGCCTATCGTTAACTATATCGAAGAATACCTGGGAGTGTATTCCATCTTTGCTAAAGAGGATAATATTCCTGTGGAAAAAATTGATTTAGATGATGAGATATGGCATATGCACTTTGATGGTTCATGCTCTAGTGAAGGTAATGGGGTTGGCGTTATCTTGGTTTCTCCTGTAGGGAAAATTCATAACCTGTCTTACAGGTTAGATTTTGCTTCCTTAAACAATGTTGCCAAATTCTGAGCTCTATTATTAGGCATTGAGAACACCCTTCATCTTGGTTGTGGTCACCTTTCAGTTTTGGTAAATTCTAAGCTTGTTGTGAACCTTATACGTAAGACATGCTCTCCTAGCGACAAGTTGATGGAACGATACTCCCAAACTGTTTGGGCACTTGTCTCAAACCTTGTATCTTTCCAAATCAATCATGTTAAAAAGGATTTGAATTCAATGGTTGATCGGTTAGTTGTCTTTGTAGCCTCTTCTAATCAACAACTTTTTCCTCACAGGCTTGATTGTGCTTTTCAATCTCTACATCGTCCATACATTCACGAAAAGGAAGGATCTTGGAAGGCCATCCCTAACAATGAGAGAATTTGTGTTGTCATTCAAAATGAACCTATTAATCTCAAGGAGATTATATCCATGGAAAATAATGAGATTCATCAGGGCTTCACTCCTCTTGAGAGTTTGTTTTCATGGAGTGTTGTAGGTAACAAAGAAAAATAAAAAGAAGAGGAGTTATAAAAGAATGTGGTTGAAACCATCCTCCTGAACGTTAGGACACATGAATCTTCAACGGATATTAAAATAAATGTCCAATGTTCTGTTAGAAAAGATATGGGGTCCATCGGGCTACTTGGTGAATCTCAAAAGGTTTTTGCTTGGTCTTATGAGGATCTTCGTGGTTTTGATCCCGGTCTTGTTTAGTATATTATGAAACTAGCTAGGCAAAAACAAGAACTTGTTAATTATGTAATGGAAGCACCCTTTCGAAGGGAGCTGAGAGATTTTTTAAGGGCTGGAATGTTTTTTTCAGTCCAACCTGAGTGGGTTTCAAATTGGGAAACGTCCTCGAGGATCACTGATAATATTAGAACATGTATTAGTCTTCGAACTTTCAGGCAAGTGATTATAAGAAATCCCTTCCCTCCTCTAAATATGGGAATATTTTTTTAACAGGTTGTAGAGTCACAGTTAGGGCCCTTACTTGGAAGTTTGTTGGGTTACGAGAGAATCAAAGTAAAAGGGGAAAATGTTCACAAAACCACTTTTATTATTAATTGTGATACTATGCCTTACAAATGCCTGCCTTTTGTCTTATTTGATGCAAGTACCGCCTTTGAAAGGCCTATACACACAACCTTCAATTAATTGGTCAGTCTCCATGATTATCTTGATGATTTAATCATGTGCATCAAAGGGCTAATGATTACATTAGAATTCCAAGTGTTGGGTCATTTCCAGATTACTTTTTTCTTGGACACTAACTTAGACATTTTAAAGGAATTACAAAGATAATTGTTTTCCTACAGCACTAACAGTCCTTGCTTGAAGTATTGTGAGGGACCAACATGAAAGGTTCTAATGTTGATTGGATTTTTTGTATACTAGTAGCCTAGCTATGCTTTCAATTTTTGTTCTTTGTTTCTATGCTTAAAGTACCTTGATTTCTTCCTTCTAAGTTAAGTTTTCTTTCCTTGTTGTTTTCAATTGAGTCTTTTACTGTTGTTGTTTTAATTTATGCATTATTACTTCTGTTGTGATTTTTTTCCTTATCATCTTTTGGTGTTTGGTCAAGATAGGATGTTAGATCAATTCTTCTACAGTGACACTCCTGCAAAGCATTTTTAGCTGATAACAATCAAGCTTACACAACTGTTATGATGTCTCCTCTAAAGGACCCTTGAAATTGTTACATATTTCCACTGATGTCTTATAAGGAATCAGTTATTTCCCGCTTCTTCTTGCCATTCCTTCACCCATTGAGATCTTAAGAGAAAGTCTATAAGTTTTCCTCCTTGAAAGTTAAGAGAATATTCCAGTTGAATGATTATGCATACACTGGTAAAACCCCCCCATACTTAACACTTTTCATCAATTATTCCCAAATCCACAGTCATCTTTCCATTAAATCCGCTCACTTCCCCCTATTGCATAATTATTTTGATTACGTCTTCTAAAATTATTGTTCTTGGTCGATGAAACCATGAGTTCTGAGTTCTAAATCTATTGGAAACAAATTTTCCTGTGGAGTTGCCAATTTGTTGACAATTAAAATTGTCAACGAAGTTTTTCTCGCAAAGTGTTGCTAGAGCCTATTATTATAAAAAACTAAATAATACTAGTAGGTGGGAACCCCTTGAACTATTGAAGATCAGATCTGTTCATTTTTTATG
>ML841560.1:37714-47961 GCA_009831015.1 Picea engelmannii | reverse complement strand
TTGTCAACAAGTGTTTGGAAACATATTTGAGGTGTTTTGCCTCGGAAAAGAAAAATCAGTGGGATCAATGGTTACCCCTAGTTGAATGGTGGTACAACACTTCATACCATACAGCTACACGCATGAATCCTTTTGAAGCGGTATATGGACAAAAGCCACCTTTAGTTCTCTCATACTTATCGAGTGTCTCGAAGGTCCAGACAGTTGACCAAACGCTTACAGTTCATGAGGCTATTCTCCATACCCTCAAAGAGAATTTGGTCATGGCACAGAATCACATGAAGAAACAAGTAGATCAAGTTCGCTCTGAACGTCAATTTGCAGAAGGGGATCAGGTGTTTCTTCGACTTCAACCTTACAAGAAAAATTCCCTCAAGGCCGAGCATTTTCAGAAGCTAGCGCCCAAGTTTTATGGTCCTTATATCGTTCTCAAGCATGTGGGACAGGTGGACTATCAATTAGCTTTGCCCAGTCATTCTAAGATACATCTTGTTTTTCATGTTTCATGCTTAAAGAAGTTGATTGGAACTAAGTGCCAAATTCAAACCAACCTTCCCGAGTTAGACTAAGAAGGATCCATTTGGCTACAAACACAAGAATTTTTGGACCAGCGTGAGTGTCGCCTGCGTCAGAGAACCATCAAGGAAGTGTTAGTCCAGTGGAAAGATACAACTCCAGCAGATGCCACTTAGGAACTAGCTACCATTCTACAGTAGTTTCCACATCTCAAGCCTTGAAGACAAGGTTGTTTTTAAGGGGGAGGACATGTTAGGGTCCTAACCCGCACATAGGTAGAACAATATATTCATATGTAATAAAGGTCAATATTAATAAGGCCTTGCAATAAAATAGAATAAGTTGAATGTAAGAAGACCTAATAGAAGATTCTTCTTCTAGAAGGATCTTCCTCTAGATGCTTCTTTTGATAGACATATTTAGTATAAATAGGAGTCAAGGGTATGAGAACCCTAGCTTGTATATTATTTTAATAGAGCTCTGCTCGACTGGAGGTTTCCCCCTCGAAGAGGCCAGTGAATATTGCTCTCAGAATCAAAGTGTTATTTCTATTGTTATTCTTATATCATTTCAGTGTTATTGTGGTGATTGTTCTGGTTATATTGTTGTTATTCTACAATTTATAGAATTTTATTTATGTTTTGCATACTTTTTATATCTAGTATATTACACGTGCACAACAATGCTAGCAATCAAATTGACACAATTTTTGGTGCACGTGTAATTCCTTATAACCCATATCTATATTACAATGTTTATGCTTGTGAAATTATTTACAATACACACACCCCCAATATCATTGTTAATACACAATCACACACAATTTATAAGATAAGTATTTGTGTGTAACAAAATCCCAACATAGGGATATGCTTATGTAGCTATATATCCTAAAACATCATATAGATAACAACCATGATTTGAATATGATCCAAAATGTATTCCACTAAAACCATCGATAATGTTAGTATTGGATTGAGGGAGGATGTTATCATATCAACTAGAGAACTTACACCTAGGAAATTTTGTGGCTTAGTTTCATACACTCATAGTCAATGTGTGCATGATGTATAGTTAATATGAGTTATTAGTTACTGGGTTACTGGTTAATTAGGGATTAGTGTGGTTATAGGTTAGTGTTCAATTAAGAGATATGGGTTAGTGCTTAGTGGGATAGGTGTTAGGGAAGTTAGTGGGAACAATTAAGGGTTATTAAGGTTAGTGGATTAGTTGTTGAATATACCAACGAATTTCCCAGATTCGGTAGATATGAGCATATTTAGTGGAGCCTATTTTGTAGTAGTCTGTTCAACCAAATCTACCAGTTTGGTATGAACGCACAAGTTTAGAAAATAGTTATGTAACTAATCTAATTATGTTTATTATTTATGTAAGCCTGTAGAGGCAGACAGGAGTGTGAGTGAGTTGCTATAATCTCCATGATTTGAATAATAAGACAACCAATACCTCTACTTGGTGGACGTAGCCCAATGTTTGGGTGAACCACATAAAATATATGTGTTTATAATCTATGTGTGTTTGTTGATTATCATGTGATATTTTTGTTTCATCATTTATAATTATAACAAGTGGTATCAGAGCCATATGCAGTGCCAAAAACATGGAGAAGGAGATGAATCTCTGTGCATAAAACCGGGGAAGACTAGGACATAGTCACGACCTAATGCAGAAGTTCACAATGGAGAGTTGACAACAATCGTAAACCATATGATTGACAAAAATATGTGTACACATATAAGGAAATAAAATGAAATTGACAATAAAAGTTGTTTGAATTGTTGTTGGATCTCATCTTATCTTCTGAACCCTTCTCATCCTCTATATGTAAAAGAAAATAAATGAGTTTAATAAAATAAAATGATGTTAAAATTCAAAGATATAATTAAAAAACATATAGGTTAATTGGTTTTTGATACCCGTTTAAGCCTCCAAGCCACTAGCATCATCATTATTTTGGAAGAATATAATATATTTCAATCATTCTATGAATAATTCCAACTATATGTGATAGAGGTGGATATCGGTGGCCACCCACCTATCCCAACTGACTCAAAACAGTCTTCTGGCAACTTAATATTTTTAGTAGTTTTTCGGTTCCTAAACTTTCGAGGCCATTTTGAGGGCCTAAATGAAGTTTTTTCAGGATCGAGCACCTCAATGATTTTAAAAGGTTCTAATTGAACCCCAAAATTAATCTCCTCGACGATACCTTTCCAACGAGCTACCTTGCACCCAAAACGGAGATCGTATTCCAAAGTTACGCCCCCAGGAAGTTGATACATCAAACTACCCAAAACTAGGTCCACAAAACTGTTGGAGTTTCATCTTCCGGGGTTAGGGTTTTCGATTTTATTTATGTTTAAAAGGTATTTAGAGCCTCATTGCAATAATTATCTTCTTGTAAATTTGATTAGCCATCACATCTCTTCTCAGAGATAAGTTGCCACAATTCTTTCTACAACTTTGTACATTTCACTCATTAATAGAAATTGTGTATCATTGTATCTATGTGTTTATGGTTGCATCTATGATATATTTCTATTATATTATTGTATATCTGAGATATATTTGTACATTTATCTGTTATATTTCCTCTCTCATTTTGTGCCAAAAATAATATGCATTAGTGGTATCAGAGCAGGTTTCTCTTGATCATTTCTTTTTTCAATGCATGTCCCCGACGAGGTCCGAGTATAGCCAGTTGGGTCTCAAGCTTGTCTATATTGAGGACAATATCTCTCACATGCCCAAGAAACCCTCCATGGTGGAAGAAAATAAAAACTATAGAGAAGACAATTCTATTAATTTGTTGCTTGAGCAAGCTCTCACACGATAGAGAGATAAAATGATGGAGAATTTTTCCCACATCCTTCAACGCCTATCGATAGCAGCATGAACATTTTCATCAAGCAACCACTTTGGAATTAAATCTCCTTTAAAGGTACAATTCAATTTTGATATTCTCTTATTTGAAGGTCATATAGATGTGGATGCCCTAGAAAAATGGTTAAATCTGCTAGAAGGTTATTTCTTTGTTCACAATTTTTCCGACAGGGAAAAGATCACCTTCACTCTCCTTAAGGATATCCCATAGAAAAAGGGATAACCATGGAAACTATAGGAATTCAATAAGTATGATCAGGCGCCATCATTCTCCAAGGAATTCCACTAGGAGAACTCATGCAAGCTCAGGGCTAGGGAGCAACCCAAGTGTGTCTCTTATTCGGAGGCAAAGAAGAAGTCCCGAGGTAGACATCTTGCAAGGTGAACTCGGGAAAATCAAGACACGTAATTTCAATGGTGAGCATAGGAAAGGAGAAGAGAAAAAGGCCTAACTATTGGAAATGAATAAATATTTCTAGCTGCACGACTACCCATCCAAGGTAGAAGCTAGGATTTCCACCTACCACTTACAAGGAAAGGAAACCATGTAGTGGGATCAACTTAAGAAAGCCAAGAACCTTGATGGGAAGAGAATATCATGGAGCGAGTTCAAAGGATATTTCCAAGAGAAATATTTTTCCGAGCATTACTATGAGAGAAATATGAAAGATTTCTTTGAACTCAAGTTGGGAACCATGACAATGGAGGAATATGAGAAGCGGTTCTTTGAATTGTTGAAGTATGTTGACTTCATGAAGGATGAGAAGGTTAAAATCCAAACGTTTCTTAGTGAATTACCCTTCTTCTATAGTGTCAAGATTCAATATGATAACGCCAAGACATTGGAAGAAACCATAAGGAGAGCAAGGCACCTTTATGAGCAAAGAAAAGGAAGGCCACCTTTCCAAAAGTCTTGGAATGACAAGATGAAAGGGAAAAAGGAACAAAGATATAAATATTTTAAGCCACCCTTTTTCAGAAATAACTCCCAAGAAAATCAGCAAGGCCATGCAGCCCAAAATAATCAAAAGAATGCAGATTCATTTGGGAAAAGGCCAAGGCAACAGCCTGTTCAATGTTGGGGATGTGAGGGGAATCATTTATAAAGGGATTATCCTCATAAAGGAGAAAGCATGAGGAATTTCCACAACATTCAAGAGAATGAAAGAGTGGAAGACATGGGAGGAAGTATGCCAAGGATTTATACAACATTGGACAACAAGCAGGAAGAATATCAATCCCCCATGATTGAAGTGGAAGGTAAGATTGATAACCAAACCATAGAAATTTTAATCGATTCCAAAGCTAGCCATAGTTACATAAATGCTAACATTGTTGAAATATTTCACTTCAAAAAAAGTAAGCATACGAAATCTTGGTTAGTTCAGTTACTCACGGGAGCTAAGAGAAAGATCAATGAGTTGGTTAAAGATTGTCAAATAAATATGAATGGACTCAACATGAGGGTAGATGTAAACATCATACCATAGGGTTCATATGTCTGTCTAATTGACATGGATTGGTTGGAAAAACATCATGTTTTCCTAGACTGTTACAATAAGAAAATCACATGTCTCAATGAGGAGGGGCAACAAGGCAAGATTCAAGGCATTCCAAGAGTTGTTGTTGTTAGAGAGATTTCAACTATGAAGTTGAAAAAGAGCTTCAGGAAAGGATGTCAGGAATTTACAACCCATATGGAGGAGGCAGCTAAAGATAAAATGGCAAGCATTGATGACCATCTGGTATTGAGGGATTTTGAAGATGTTTTTAGGGAAATCCTAGGATTTCCACCAAAGATAGACATTGATTTCTCTATCGATTTGGTGTCAGGAGTTGTCCCAATGTCCAAGACACCATACGGAATGGGTACACCGGAATTGAAGGAGTTAAAAATGCATATTGAAGATTTGTTAGAAAATGGATATATACACCCAAGTGTGTCACCTTGGGGAGCCTCGGTTCTGTTTCTAAAGAAGAAGGATGGAACCTTAAGGTTGTGTATTGATTTTAGGGAACTTAATAAGGTTACCATAAAGAATAAGTATCATTTACCCATAATTCATGATTTGTTTGATCAAATGAAAGGTGCAAGAATATTTTCAAAGATTGACTTGAGATCATGCTATCATAAAGGATAAAGGAAGAAGACATCAACAAGACATCATTCAAAACAAGATATGGTAATTATGAATTCACAGTAGTGTCATTTGGACTATCAAATGCCCCAACAATTTTTATGTGTCTGATGAATTGAGTGTTCAGGGAATACCTAGACAAGTTTTTGATTGTGTTCCTAGATGATATACTTGTCTATTCTAAGTCATAAGAGGAACATGAGCAACATTTAAGAATGGTATTGCAACTTTTAAGAGAGCACATATTATATGCTAATATAAGTAAGTGCATCTTTTATCAAAAGAAGAATCACTACTTGGGGCATATAATATCAGCAGCGGGGATAGAAGTGGATTCTGAGAATATAGAGGCCATTAGGAGATGGCCAACACTAAAGAATGTGACAAAGGTCAGATCATTCATGGGTCTTGTGGGTTATTACCAAAGATTCATAAAAGGTTTTTCAAAGATTGCAAGTCGAATCACTTCTTTGCAAAAGAAGGGTGTGAACTTCGAATGGACTTCCAAGTATGAAGAGAGTTTTCAAAAGTTCAAAATAATATTGACAAGTTCTCCAATATTGAAGATTGCAAATCCAAACGAATATTTTGTTCTATGCATCGATGCATGCAAGGATGGGCTTGGTGGAGTCCTTAGTCAAAAGGATCATGTGGTATGCTATGAGTCCCGAAAATTAAAAGATCATGAAATTAATTATGCTACCCATGACTTGGAGTTAGTAGCGATTATACATGTATTGAAAATGTGGAGGAATTACCTTGTGGGTAATAAATTTGAGCTAAGGACAGAACACTATGGTTGAATCATTTTTTTGGACAGTCAAGACTAAATTTTATACAAACTAGATGGTTGGAATTTCTGAGTGAATATGACTTCGAAATTAAGCACATAAAGGGAAAGGAAAATCAAGTGGTCGATGCTCAGCAAGAGAGCTCATGAAGTGCACCTTGAAGCAATTAGCATGTACGAGACAAATCTGAAAGAAAAATTTATTGCAACAACAAATTCATATAAGAATTATTTAAAAATAAAAGAGACATTACAACAAGGAAAATTTCAGGAGAAAATTAATTATTATGAGCTGAAAGAAGATGGAATTCTCATGTACAAAGGTAAGGTGTATGTGTCGAATTCCAGTGAGCTAAAAAATGCAATACTGAAGGAGATCCACAATATGCCATATGTTGGGCACCTGAGATATCAAAAAACAATTGCAACAGTAAGAAGCCAATGTTTTTTGTCAGATATGAAGAAATAAGTGGCTAATTACATAGCCAAATGTTTGGAATGCGAAAAAGTAAAGACAGAACATAAAACCCCAATAGGTTTTCTACAACCATTTCCCATTATGGAATGGAAGTGGGAAGTTATCTCAGTTGATTTTATTACTAAGCTGCACAAAACAGTAAAGTAGCATGATTCCATCATGGTGGTGGTGGATAAGTTGACTAAAGAAACACATTTCATTCTAGTAAAGACTACACACAAGGCAACAAATATTGCAACTACTTATATGAGAGAAGTTGTTAGGCTACATGGAGTGCCTAAGGAAATAGTTTCAAACAAAGATCCAAAATTTACTTCCAATTTTTGGAAGGGTTTGTTCAAGGGATTCGGGACAAATTTAAATCTTAGTATAGTGTATCATCCATAGTCAGATGGGAAAATACAAAGGACTAATCGAATAATTGAAGACATGATTAGAATGTATGTGATGGATCAACCATCAAAGTGGGAATATTATATCCATTTAGTTGAATTTTCCTACAAAAATGGGTATCATGCGTCATTGAAAATGAGCCCATTTGAAGCATTGTATAGAAGAAAATTTAACGCACTAGTGAGTTGTGATAATCCAATAGACAGAGAAGTTGTTGGGCCAGAATTATTAAAGGAAATGGAAGATTAGATGGCAAGGATTAAGAAGAATTTGAAGGCTGCTCAGGATAGGAAGAAAAGTTATGTAGACAAGAACAAATTTTTCAGATATTTCAAAGTGGCAGAACATGTGTTTTTGAAAGTAAAGGAAAAGAGAAGCTCACTATTAGGAAGTTTCCCAAAGTTGGCAACAAGATATTGTGGTCCTTTTGAGATATTAGAAAAGATAGGGCTAGTTGCATACATGTTATCTTTTTCTGCATCCATGAGAGTGCATAATGTATTTCATGTATAATTACTTAAAAAGTACACACATGATGTTAATCATGTCATTGATTAGAATGTGATCCAGGTGGAGCACGGAGAGGATTTCTGGGTGGAACTAGTACACATCTTGGACAGGAAAGACAAAGTGCTCAGGAACAAATCCATAGGCTGGTAAAATTTCAATGTACCTGATAGGGTGTTGAATATGCTACATGGGAGTATGAAGAAAACATGTGAGCGGAATACCTACAAATTTTTAACAATTTTGAAGAAGACATAATGCAAGATTTTGTTTTGAGTAGCTAGAGTTTTGGAACCACATCTCAGAGTCCTGGCCAAATGCGTTGGGGACCTTGATAAAATAATGGCTCATTCCTTGGGTTAACCTTGATACACAAATGGTACATCCCTTGGGTTATCCCTGGTAAACGAATGGTGCATTCCTTGGTTCAATGAGTTGAGAGGAACATGAGATTTTGGTTGGAGTTGTTGCTGGAATTGTAAAAATTGTAGAAACTTTATTTCTAATTATTGTGATGTAAATTTTCATATATGTATATCGACATAGAATGCACCGAGGATGACTGTAAATTTCCCAACCTAATTTTTTCACTGGGAACACTAACTACTCACTGTTAATTGTTGTGTTTGCAGGTTTACTCTTGGAGTTGCATCTTAGGGTTTGTAGATTTAGTTATCAAGCATGTGAAAATAAATCTGAAGATGCAACATATTGAAATATAAGAGATAACAAGAAACACCAGATATGGAACCAAACAACATAGATCTGACCTTTATTTAGATAATTTGAAAGAACTTGATACAATAGAACTGCAGATCTGGAATAACATCAGATAGATCCTCTAGCTGGAGTATGAGCTACTACAAAATGATCAGATAAGAAGATATAAGCCTCCAAAGGCTGAATACAATCTGAAGAACAATACAAATAAACCAGGGTCACATCCAACCCCCCCCTGGCTAATCCGAAATTGGATCCAGAAGCCTGACAGGGCTTGAAAAATGCTCAAAAATGAAAGTGCTCAGAATCCAACGAAACCAATTCCATTGCGTCCGTCTCGTCTTCCTGATTCTGGTGGTATATTTACTTTGTCAAATGGGCTTCGTATGCGAAAGTTATCGCGTTATGATCGGAAGCCCAAACAGGTAAAAAGTCAAAGGTCAACTGGTCAAAAAGTCAATGCTGATGTCATCATGATCACTGTGCAGGAGATGATGTGGCACTCTTTGGCTGATGTTGATTGGGCAGGTTCGCTGACAAGGCAGACATGTGGCAGGCAACTGGACCAGTCAATTGCTGACAAGTGCCATTAATCCATCAAATGGGGAGATGCCACGTGGCCCAGTCATGGGCAGCCACGTGGCACCCAGTCATCAGTTGAAGTGGCATGTTTCAAAAAAATATGTTTTGGGGTCCATGGGTTTTGAACCCATGACCACCACCAAGCCAAACACCTTAAGAAATGGTATTTGCCAATACACCAAATTATTTCTTATGTTGTAAAACCCACATTATAAAATATATTGCAAAGTATTGTATGGAGAGGGGCCAGCGCTTGGCCATATGAACCCATATGACCCTGTCAAGGGGGCGTGCGCTGGGCAAGAGGGGGCTTATGCCCAAATCTAACTATAAAGTGGGTTTTATAACCAATTTTTGGGTTTTAATGGTAATTAAGCCTATTTTTAATGGTTTTTGGGAGTTATTGGGTAGTTTTGGAGCCTAAATTTTGGGAGGAAGTTGGAGATGAGAAACCAACTTCCCAGCTATATAACCCAGGCCTGTTTGAGGCCATGAGGGGAGATCTTTGGGGGCATTCAGAGCATAATTATGCTAAGGAGAAGCCAAGCCAAAGCCATTTTGAGGCAAAGAAGCTTTTGAGAAGGAGACGTTGTCGGATCATTTCTAGGAGCTCCGAACGTTCGTTTTGCGTGTCATTTTCTTTGCATGGTTCTAGAGATCTGGAAGAACATGACCAGATCAGTCTTGTAGCCATTTGGCATTGCAGCGATGTACTTTTGAGCTTTTGAGCAGAAATAAAGAAGCCTCCCCCACAAAGAAAAAGGCCTGGAGACGTAGGCAAAGTTGTGTCGAACTCCGTTATCAATCTGCGTGTTATGGTTTTCTGTTTATTATTTCATTTCAGATCTGAAAATGTATATATGGCTGTCATAATTCTTCTTCTTTCCTCATTATTTCACTAAGTTTCTCAAATGGTTAATTAACGCATGCAAAATTAAAACTCAACCATAAGTCATTAAAAGATCCGACGAATCAAATGGTATCAGAGCTAGTTGACGTTTGGATTTGAGTTTTGCATGTTAACCAGGGAAAAGCTACAGTGTGGTGAAGGCGAGCTTGTTGCAGAGAATCCATTGATTGGATTGAGAAAAAGAGCTTCTCACAGCGAGAAGATGGCATCGAAAGAAGGGATTTCTCAAGATGAGAAAGAGTTCCGGAAAACATTCCTTGCTATGTCGGAGATGGTGAAAGTCTTGTACGAAGATTACTTGGAACGGAA